>JBBPBS010000247.1:2084056-2126779 GCA_037974835.1 Cicer judaicum
ACGATCTCCATATAATTATTTATAGAATAAATAATTAAAATAAGATATATTTAAAAATAATTAAAATAAGAGATACTTAAAAATGATTAAAATATAAATATGTACACACTTAACATTAGTCAAACATATAAGAAAATATCATATCAATTACCAACTCACATATACACTTAAAATCATATAAAACCTTGTTCTTTAAAATATTACACTAGAATACTTTTATTTTTATAAAAATATATAAAATAATAAAGTAAAATATTTATTATTTATATTGCTCATTAAATATAATATCTATCAAACCAGCACATCATAGAAAACATCCCTATAACGAAAATTACGCACAAAATTTATCAATATATATTCTAAAATAATTTTAAAATCAAATTAATTATTTAAAATCCTATTTAATTAATAAAATAGTTTATTATCAAATTTAGGGTGTTACACTTGTGCCCTAGCATAGAAACTCAAAGACGGCCGTTTCTAACACCATTGGAGCAGTTTTATCAAGAATCATTCATGAATCCTTCTTGTAACTCTTCTCTAATCCCTATCTTTTGTATCTCTGCCATGAGTAACTAAACCTTATTTGTTAGGGATGAGTGTAACCAGATGAAACCCTTATTTTTCTGATTTGATTTCTAGTTATATGAATGAGTTTATTGAATTTTTTTTCTCATCTATGTGCTTAATGCTTTTTATTGCTTGATCAACATTAAAATGTTCTATGATTTATATTTTGAAACGGAAGTGGACTTTACGAATGCTTGAGATGAGAAATTCATGAATTTGTAGTCTAGGGATAGATGCAGGTCATGAAACCAATTAAATTAGTTGCAAAGCAATAATTTACAAGAGAATTTCTATACGGTAATGCATAATTCTAATCTTAAATCTACTAAGAAATTAGGGGTTACTTTGGAATTAAAGGTTATGTCACTAAGACATTAGGGCAAGAATAATAAAGATAATTCGGTAATAATTCAATATAGGAATTCAGTAACTAGGATCAAATTAGACACCAAGGTTGGATTCGAAGTGAAACTCATCCCTGACATTTTTCTCATTATAAAAGATCAATTTTATTATTGTTGTTGATTTCAAACATTATTTCAATCAACTTGGGAACCTTTTTGTTCAATTTTAATAATCAAATATAATTCAATAGTAAAACGCAATCCTTGAGTTCGACACTCGGTACTACCGTTTTATTATTACTTGCAACGATTCAGTACACTTGCTGGAACGCTATCAGTATAAAAAGTTATTAAGACGCAATCATGCAAAATAGGGTAATGAGTTACTTTTAATCTCTTTTGAGAGATAACAAGGCAAAGATGAAAACTCATACCAAAATCACCATGTCACGAAGAGGTAGAAGTGTTGAAAGTCTCGCTTGCAGAAACCCTAATAAATGCAGAGATTAAGTTGCGAGAGAGAAGAAAGCGTCATGTGAATTGATTGTTTTAAAAATTGCTGAGTTTGAATCGGAAATTGAAGAAATCCATTGAAGATGGAATCCAAAAATGATGAAGAAATTGGGAAAACTGAAAAAACGAGCATCAATGGAGAAATTGAGAAAACTAAAAAACGAGCATAACGAAGAAATCGAGAAAAGCTTCTTCAATAGAAAAACGAGAATTTAAATAGGGAAAAGCTTTAATGATTTCTGAGATGAAATTGAGAAGACCTTTTGAACAAATTTGAGAAGGAAATAGAATAAAAAGAAAAAGAAGGAGAAAAGAAGGTGAAAAGAATTATCTGAGATGAAAATTGGAAAGAAAGAGAATAAGTAAATATTTTTTAGAAGTTAATATTTTAGTTTTTTTTAAGTTATGGCATAAATAAGAATAAGTGACACTCTATCTGTAGCTAAAAGTGATTATAGTGACAAATACAGAGATATCACTAAAAATTGAATGTCACGATAAATTTTTTTTTTTGTAGTGAAAACAAACACGACAATTTTAGTGATAAAAATGAATGTAGCGAGTTGAAGAAAATAATATGACATAAAACATGGTAATAAAAAGGCAAGTTTAAGTGAAACATGGTTCATCATATAAGAGTACACCATACTTTATTTTATTTAGTACGAGGGAGAAACAAAACAATATATAGATATATGTTTCTAGTTTCCATATATATCCTCATTCCCTATATTGTCCTTCACCTTTGTTTCTATCTTTGTGTCCGTTATTGTCTTCAGCGGGGGGCTCACTATTGTAGTCTCTCGAGCCCCATCGTTCCCATATTGAGGGTCCCCAATTTGTGATAAAATCCATTGCATAATCTCTCATAGATCTCCAATTTATTCCTCCTACTAAACGATATACGGGGTTATGAGCTGCCACAATAGTCATAAGAAGAGGAGCACACACAAAGAATACTAAGATAAAAATATTTGTTTTCATCCTTGCTTAAATAATTTCTTTAAGTTTGTTGTAAAATATGAATAATATCCTCAAATATTTATAGTCATCACGCATGGGAAAAATAAGATTATTTTAAAAGACAAAAACATATTGAAGAAAAATATATTGCATACTAAAAAGAAAAAGCCAATATGTATTCCATGGCCAATTGCGAAGACAATGGGTCATCAAAATCCATTGAGCCATGGAAAGGTTAAATAAATTAATTAGTACATGTTTGTCTTTTGGATCGTGATTATTTGAGGATTAAAGAGACGTTGTATCCAATTAATCTTTTTTATAAAGTTGCTAAATTAAGCAAAGCACCACTGCCATTCCATTAAGCAAAAAGTCAAAATTCAGATAAATCACTTGTAGCAAGATGAAATACCTTAATAAATCACTTGCATTTTATCACAATAAATGTTAAGAAACTCATTCTATCTTTTGTTGAAAGTTTATCGAATCTTTTAGAGTAAAATAACTATTTATTATGTTTTAATAGAATTAGTAAAATTAATTTATATTTTACTGTATGTTTCAATGACATTAGTTAATAAAAATAAATTAAAAATTCAAATTTAATTTATTGGTATTAATAATTTAAAATTACAATTAGTAGGAAGATAAAGTAAAATAAATTTAATTTCAAAAATAATTACAAGTTTTAGTGGCAAACAATATCGTAGAAATAGATTAATAGTTTATATATATTTATCTTATTTTTAGTGACAGACAATACTGTAGAAATAGATTAATTCTTTATTTTTATGACAGTCTTTATTGTAGGTAGAAATCAAAAACGTGTAGTGACAATCCTCAAAACATGTAGTGACAGTCCTCAAAGCGTAGTAAAATGGTCCCTTAAATATAGTGACACTAGATTTGAGTGTCACTCAAAGTATTATTGACATTTACCTACAGTTGTTTACTTTTAGTGACAAACGTTGTGTGTCATGATAAGTCAATTTTTTTGTAGTGCATTTAGGAAACCTCATTTGCAAATGGAGACTTTCTATTATGGGAAAAAAATAATATATTGATATATACTTTTAAAAAAAGAGTATATTGGTAAAAAAAAAATTCAAAAATAGGTTATTTAATAAATAAATAAATAAATAAAAATCCCTCATGTTGTATATTTTGTAACTTTTAACCAACGACGTGATTAGAATTTGTATAGAAAAAAACTCATACATTATAAGCTCTACAATTCAAAGAACAAAGAGAAGGTTATGGAAGAACAAGAGAAGGTTATGGAAGAAAATTTCTTTGTGATGATACTAAGAAGAAGGACAAAAATTCCAAATTCAACTTGGTGATGATGTGGGTGTGAGTTTCAAGTGAAGGAGAATATTTATTTCCTTTGTTTACGAAGGAGGAAGAAAACTAGCAATAAACACTACTTTTTTCAATGTAAACAACTAAATTTTTTATTAAAAAATTCATTATAAGTTTTATTTATATGTCTTACACTACAAGAAAATAGACATATACCAACAGTAGTTTATAGTAACAAAATTAAAAATTGTAGGTATAAATAAGCTATACCCACAGATAAACTATTTATTGTTGGTATAGGTGTCTTATACCATCGGTGACATAAATTTGTTACTAATTGTTATAGTTACACAATTAATTTTGTGGCTATAGACATCGAATTTTTGTACAAATTTTTACTCAGTGTAAGCCAAAATAAATTCAATGGAGGCAAAATCCTAATTTTTTTAATGCACCCAATTTTAATGGAGCCAAAATCTTAATTTTCTCAATGAAGGCAAAAATATTTCAATTGAGCCAAAGTCCAAATTTTTGTAATGGAGCCAAAAATAAATTAATAGAGCCAAAATGTAAATCACTAAACCCTTAACCCTAAATCAGTACCAACTAAACCCTTTCTTCTCAAAAACGCCTAAAACCCAAAATACGTTACATCGTTCTTCTCTTTCACCCAATCCGATCCCCAATCTAAATCCCTAACCTCTCAATCTCGAGCCTCAATCAGTTGCCTTCTCCTTCTCGCCGTCGATCAACCACCTTCTCGTTGTTGAATCTTGAGTTGTGACCATTGTTGACGCCATCGCCGTAATCATTCTCGCACCACATCCACTGTTTTCGTCGTTGTTGTGGCCGTTCTCGCACCAAGTCTACCGTTCTCGTCGTCGTTATGACCACCATTCTACACCACCGATAATTTTTGAACAACCTGAAGCTGTGACCTTAGTTCTTTGTAATTTTTGTTTTGTAATTTGTGTGTTGTTTTGAATTTTTCGTGAGTTTGATTGAGACTTAGGGTTCATACTAGAATTTCTGAGGAAACACTTTCTATTTCTGAGCCTAAACTATTCATAAACCATGAGAAAATTGATTTTGTTTCTTGACTTTAAAAACGATTTAAAACATGAAAAATTGTTCGGGTTCACGCTGAATACTAAACGTGTTATGGCAATCAATATTTCTTATTTTTGTTACTTGTATTTGTGGATTACTGATTTACATGTTTGTTTGTTAGTTATTGTTCCTTCTGGTAATACTATTTCTCTGGAACCTTCAATTGTATCTGTAGCAAACTAATGCTATTGTTTGGTGTCACGCTGTGCTTGGTTAACATATGAATCCCTTGTGCTTAAATGATGGTTCGACTTCCATTTATTTTGCATATTCTGGAACTGAGAAAGTGGGAGAAAACACATTTAACTATTTTCATGGCTTTAATTTAAATTAAAAATGAAATGTATTTAACTTATTTGTTTACATCGATACCTGCACTCGTAAAGATGGAACAATTGTTAATGAAAAGGCTGCGAAATTGATTGTAAATTTTGATAATATTTAAATGGTACCAATATATAAAATGTGTATAAATTAAGTTTGACAAAGTGCCGAATTTTATTTTCAATTGTATGATGATTGTATTGGGTTTTTAATTGGATCTTATTGCCGTACTACATGCTTCGAATGTCAATTTTAATTTGGTATTTTCAATCATTAATAATTTTTATTTTATTTTTTAGGAAAAACTAAAAAAACATAGTAATGAGGCTGAAACTTCTCAATCAACCCAAGACACACAAGGTTCTATGTCTTGGAAGGATGACATATTCTATCAAGTACAAGGACCTGATAAAAACGAACGTGTGCGATGTATGGGCAAGATTCCTCATTCTAAAAAATCAAAGGTTTGTACATCTGAGAATGTCAATTTCAAAGGTTTGTACACAAGTATATCATAAGTTATTCATCTTATCCAACTAACTTCATAAGTTCCACACTCTTATTTTTCATAAGTAATATTTTCCATTTTTTGTGATAGGTTCCTGATGCAACTAGTGCTCAAAACCATTTGAATTCACATGGTCCAAACAACAACGAAAATAATGAAAATGGTAATTAGATAGTATTAGTTAATTTTAATTAAAATTATGAATATTTTTTCTATTTTATTAGTAATATTTTTATATTGAATCGTGTATTATTCATTTTTTATTTTATTGATTGTAGGTGAAGATTAAAAGCTAATTTGTTGTTGAAGATGGAATATTGTCAATTTATTGGACTCAATTTCTTAATATTTTTTGAGATTCTTATGAACGATACACGATATCTATTTTAAATGTTAGTAACACGTTTTCTATTATTAAGTAAAAATTCACTAGAATATCCTATGGTGAACATTGTTTAACTATTGATTGATCGTTGTAAGACTTTTATGTTAATTTTTAATATATATAATGAACACCTTTAATTTTATTTTGACTCTTAAATATATATATATATATATATATTTCATTGTGTATTTATATTTGGTTAATTTTATGAAATTAAATTTTAAATTATTATATAAGTTTTATTGATAATAAAAAATTAATATTTATAATAAATTAGTTAACGTTAAAACCTATACTAACAGAAAAAAAAGTTATCACTTAAATGTATAGCTATAGAATCAAAACTGTAGGTATAAATTTTATAAATTATGGCTAAAGTATATACCAATGGTAAAATATCCGTAGGTAAAATCAAATGTTTACTGCAACGAAAAAAAATTTGTCGCTATACTGTATAGTCACTACGAAAATCCGTAGGTATTGGGTAATTATATACCACGAAAAAAAATCCCGTCGGTATAGGTAATTTTGCCTATCCCTACAGTTTTTATAAGTTTACCTACAGATTTTCACTGTCGCTAAACGTTCAATTTCTTGTAGTGTTAATTTTTTTATTCTTAAAAATATTTTATTTTAGATTGTAGTAGAGATTGAATATATATTATTTTTGACTTTTTGTTTCTTAATTTTTTTTTTAATGAATTTATTCGAGATAACTAAATATATATTATTGAGATAATTAAACATAAAACTATATAACATCAACAAATATAACATATACTATAACAAAAATTGACATTACTAAGTAATAAAAAACAACTAAGTGATATACATCATTGGTGTTCCGCGAAATTTTTTTGTATAAGACATGGTGCCATACAAAATCACTACTAATTTAATCACTATTTGAGTTACATGACATGACAATTTTATTAATGAAAATTATAACAAGAAACATGATAATACAATAGTCCATGCTTAATTTAGTTTAGATAAACATGGGATACTATATATATATATTTCCGGAACGTTCTGCTATCAGACTTGGGGGGAATAAGTAAGACAAAAGCAGTTTATAACTATTTAAAATCTTGAAAGTTTATCTTGAAGAATAATAGTTTCTAGGTTGTAAGTCCCGTTTTTAAGCCAACGAACAAGCGTTTAAGGGCAGTGAATCCTTGAAAGTTTCTTCAAAATAAAAAGACAAAATTTTAAATATGAATAACCTCTTTTGTAGAACTTCGTCTTTCTCCACTCCTTCTACCCAGGACTTTCCAGAAAAAACGGATCCCATCAATAGTGAAGAAATCACTATTGAAGATTCCCAAAAATCCATAAACAACTGGAAAATCCCAAAATTAAAAAAGGACGAGGTTTACATTTCTAATCTTTTCAAAAATCTCTTAAAAACTAATTATGTTATCAAAACTGAGGAACGAGATGTCACTCTTTCTAACCCATTTGAAACAATAAATCTACTTTCTTCAAAAACTCTCAAAAAACACACTGACAGGAACTATAATTTCATACATATAGGACTTGTCCAAGTAGGTATAAAACCTCTAACTAGGGAAGGGTTAAACACTTCAATCCTATGTGTCCTACGGGATGCAAGGTTCTTGAACTTTCAAGATTCAATAATAAGTACAGTTGAATCTAGTCTATGTCAAGGGCCAATTTGGTTTGGATGTTACCCAAATTTTTCTTTATCTTTAAATGATCCTAACATCACAAAATCTCTCTTATTACAAATCAAAACTCATAACTACAAAATGTTAGCAGGATCTATTCCAGTAGCCATTATTTACAGAGTCCATTACAAAGCAATGTTTTCAGCCTTCACGGCAACAAAAAATATTGAAAACAAAAAAGGCGAAACTCTATTTTTACAAACTGACTTAACAAAAGCCAACACTGTTATCCCAAAAACCATCCTTTGGAAAGATATTGATCTTCCTGAAGAATGGATTCTAGAAGGAGCTGTTAGACCACAGCCTCTTGAACAATCTAAACCAAACAACAATCTTAAAGAAGTCATACAATACAATGACGGTAGGGTAAAACTAAGTTTTTCAAGAACTTCTAGTGCCAGGTTTTCTGATGCTAGTTCCTCCAGACCACCTCCAAACATACAATTGCCTCAAAAACTTGAAAGCTTTACTAAACCACGTTTTTCATGTTCCAGCATACCAAGTGCTTCCTTTCAAAACGTTGACTACTCCACAAATATACCTCACCAAATTTACACAGCACCTCAAAATACTAATGAGGAGCAACAAAACATTTCTCCACCAACTTCGCCATCTTTTTCTACTATAACTGAAAATGTTGTAAATGAACTCAATGTTATAGAAAAAGAATTTGAAATTGATAAAACTATTCTCCATAACGATTTTTATGCCTCCAAAAATACGAAAAAAAGAACTTGGTTCTTCAAAAACTTTCTAAAACAAAGACAAGATATTCAGGATGAATTTTACAAGTTCATTTTACAAAACAAGACTCATATTCTATTTTTTGAATGGTTTGAAATTTATTCCAAACAAAACCAAATTTCTTATCCTTTCAAACAAAACCTAGGTTCCATTAATCCCATAACAACCAGAAACAAAACCCCATAATGGGATTTAGCAACTGGACAAAAAATCCAGTCTGAACACCCACCTCTAAGACATATCATAATATCACATCCAGAAAAACCAGTAGAAGCTGCCCCTTTCAAAATCCCAAGTGAAAGTCCTGAAAAAGATATCCGAAATATCCTTCAACAAAATAATTTTACAAATATCCATCTTAGTACAATAGCTAAACAATTAACTAAGATAGAAGAAAATCAACAAAATACCACTGTCTCTCCAATTGAGACGACTGATCCAAAACTAAAAAACCCAGTTTTTAAACCATTCCAAATCTCAAAAACAAGCCAAAAACTGTTTAGGGAAGGCAGATCGGAATTCACTCAAGCCTTACATGAGCAACTCAGTAGGATAGAACATTCCTCTACCTCCACACCAATGGTAGCCAAAGATACATTTGACAAAACTGTTACAACTTTAGACCAAATTTCTGAAGCTGAACAAGAACCACAAAACCTGTGTAAACTTCAGTGGCAAAAGGATCAACCTTTAGCCATGGTCACCGCACCAGACTTAGGTATTGAAAATAGACCTAATATCCTCTCTCAATCCAAATTCAATGCCAACACTGTCTATGAATGGAACATAGATGGTATGTCTGAATATAATATCTTAGGTCTCCTCCAGCAAATGACAATGGCATCAAATGCTTACAAAACCCAAGCCAACACACCCGACAAAGCCATAGCTGAACTCCTAATAGCAGGATTCTCAGGCTAACTCAAAGGATGGTGGGATTACCATCTCACGACCCTTCAACACTTAGAAATTTTAAACGCCATCCAAACCACAGAAGAAGGAATTTCTATCCTCGACGAAATAGGAAACCCAATACCGGATGCAGTTGCAACACTAATACACACAATTAGCTTGCACTTCATAGGTGATCCATCACACTTAAAAGATAAAAATGCTAAACTCGTATCCAACCTTAGATGTAAAAAACTTTCTGAATTCCAATATTACAAAAACACTTTCCGAACTAGAGTCATGCTAAGAGAAGACTCAAACCAACCTTTCTGGAAGGAGAAATTCCTTGCAGGACTCCCAACTCTTTTAGGAGAAAAGGTTAGAAACAGGATCAAAGAAGTCTATGGGGTAAACCAAATACCATATAACCATTTAACCTATGGGGAATTGGTTAGCTTCACTCAAAAGGAAGGTTTGAAAATCTGTCAAGATTTAAAACTACAAAAACATCTAAAATGGGAAATGAAAAGAACTAGACAAGAATTAGGATCCTTTTGTAAACAGTTTGAAATACCCATGACCAATATTTCAAAAGACTGTGGAGGATCTTTTTTGAAAACATATAGAAAACCCCACACCAAACCAAGAAGATTAGAATTCTATAAAAAATCTAGACCCCAAAATTCTTACAACCAAAGAAAACCCAATTTTTACAAGAAAAAACCTTTTTCAAAAGAAGTCCGAACCTCAAATGTCAAAACAAATAACTTGTTACAAGTGTGGCCAAACAGGACACATTTCAAGATATTGCAAGAGAAATAAAAAGCTCCATGAATTAAAAATCGATGAAGAAATAATTCAAAAAATAGAAGCAATACTTTTAGAAAACTCTGAAGAAGAAACTGCCCTACATCCTCGTCAAAATTACTTCCCAAGACCACTTATGACCTAACAAATATCTTGGGAAAAAGAACAATCTCACAAGCCCATGTCACAATACAATCTATTCAAGAAGAGATTAAAGCTGTAAAACAAGAGTTAAAAACTCTTAAACAAAAACAAGAAATTGATTCAAACATTCTTCAAAATCTTCTTTCTCAAGTACAAAATCAAACCTCTGACCATGAACAAGATGAAGATGAAAGAGAAAATGAAGAATATTCTAAAAAAATTGAAAACTTAGAAGAAATCCCAGAAGATTTCTTGTTCGTTTTAAGAACTATAACAACAAGAAAATATTTGATAAAAATCAATTTAGTTTTCTCTAAAGATTTCAAATTTGAAACAATTGCACTTTTTAATACTGGAGCAGATTTAAATTGTTTAAAAAGCAGCATTGTACCAAACAGATTTCTACAAAAATCTAATGAAAAACTTGTTGCGGCTAATAACTCCAACATGATTATAAAAAGTAAAACTGAAGCTTCCATTAAAAATGGTAACGTTTCAATCAAAACTCCTACTGTCATTTTAGGGACCCCTTTCATTAACATGATAACCCCGTACTCAGTTAACTATGACAACATTTCTTGCAAAACAAAAGAAGCCAAAATCATATTCCCTTTAATTGAAAAACCCATAACAAAGAATTTAAACCTTTTAAAAGCTTGTTCTGTTTACAAATCTGAATTAAATTGTTTAATTCAGGGAAAAGAAAAACATTTATATTTCTTAAAACAAGATGTTTCATTTCTCAAAACCGAACAACAATTACAAAATAGTTTCGTCAAACAAAAAATTTCAGATCTCCAAAAAAGAATTGAAAACGAAATCTGTTCAGATTTACCAAATGCTTTTTGGAATAGAAAACAACATATGGTAGACCTACCCTATGAGAATGGCTTTTCCGATAAACTAATCCCTACGAAAGCTAGACCTATTCAAATGAATTACGAACTTGAAACACACTGCAAAGCAGAAATTCAAGACCTAGAACAAAAGGGTCTAATTACGAAATCCAGGTCACCTTGGAGTTGTGCAGCCTTCTATGTGAATAAAAATTCTGAAATAGAAAGAGGTACACCGAGGTTAGTCATAAACTACAAACCTTTAAACAAAGCCTTAAAATGGATTCGTTACCCGATTCCAAACAAAAAAGATCTTTTACAAAAATTACATTCTTCATCTATATTCTCAAAATTTGACATGAAATCAGGATTTTGGCAAACACAAATTGATCCAAAAGATCGTTATAAAACAGCTTTTACGGTCCCTTTCTATCAATATGAATGGACGATAATGCCTTTTGGATTGAAGAATGCTCCTTCATAATTCCAAAGAATTATGAATGAAATCTTTAATCCATTTTCAAAATTCTGCATTGTCTATATTGATGATGTCTTAATATTCTCAGAAACTATTGAACAACATTTCAAACATCTTAGAGCATTTTTAATGATCACTAAGAAAAATGGAATGGTTGTTTCAAAATCTAAAGTCTCACTTTTCCAAACAAAAATCCGTTTCCTAGGACATTACATATCTCGGGGCACTATTACACCCATTGAGAGATCCTTATCTTTCATAGACAAATTCCCTGACAAAATCCTTGACAAAACACAATTACAAAGATTTTTAGGATCTTTAAACTATGTGTTAGATTTTTGTCCGAACATCAATAGAATAGCAAAACCTCTACACGATAGATTGGAGAAAAATCTTGTCACTTGGACTGAAGAACACACAAAAATAGTACAAATAATCTAAAAACAAGTAAAAGATATACCTTGTTTACATTTAGCTGACCCTTCAGTCCAAAAAATTGTTGAAATAGATGCTTCAGATATAGGATATGGAGGCATCCTTAAACAAATAACAAAGAATGCATTGTACAGTTTACATCTGCACATTGGAATGATTGCCAAAAGAATTATTCTACTATTAAAAAAGAAATTCTTTCAATTGTCATGTGCATTACAAAATTTCAAAGTGATTTACTCAATCAAAAATTTTTACTTCGAATTGATTGCAAATCAGCAAAAGAAGTTTTACAAAAAGATGTTCAAAACATTGCATCAAAACAAATTTTTGCCAGATGGCAAGCAATCCTTAGTATTTTTGATTTTGAAATTGAATTTATAAAAGGAGATCAAAACTCAATTCCAGATTTTCTAACCAGAGAATTTCTCCAAAACAGGACTTGGGTGATGCCCAGAAAATCTAAAAGAACCGAGGTCCAAAAGGACCAACCTCAAGAAACCCCAAAACCTATCTCATCAGCAAAACCAATTCGGTCTTGGAAAGAAGCTGTTGAAGAAAATGAAGAACAAAACCAAATCCAAAAATGGCTTGCCAGCCAAGCAATAGTTGGTCCTGACAATTTCCAGGAAGTAAAGGACTCAATTGAAGAAAACCTTCAACTACAAAAAATTGCAAAACTCCACAAACTCCAACAGGAGATTGAATCCCTCCAAATTCAATTGCCTAAGTTGACAGGGCAGGAAAGAGGAGAATCTTCAAAAAACCCTTCTCAGAAAATTATTTCAAAACCTTTACAGGAGGAACCATCTTGTAAAATAATTTCAAAACTCTCTCAAGGAGAAACTTCAAAAATTATTGTAAATGACTCTGAAAATACTTTGTTTAAACAAAAATCTGAGTATTTTGTCAAAACAGATTATCAAAATATTTGGACAATTGAGGATCATTTCTATAATAGAAATCCTCAATTCGTCATCTCAAAAAATTTCCCTGAAGGCTGGTTTTTCAAACCATATGATTTATCAAAATCCCAACCTTCTTACAAATCTATTCTTGAATGTACAGGATCTGTATCAATTCAAGACAACCCAAAAGAAGGCCCAGGAGCCTATTCAACTGCAAAAATCCACAAAATCATCCCACCATCAGAATGGGGATCAAACCTACACACACCAAAACAGTTCCCACTCGATTTCAAAAAT
Organism: Cicer judaicum; assembly: GCA_037974835.1. NCBI lineage: Eukaryota > Viridiplantae > Streptophyta > Magnoliopsida > Fabales > Fabaceae > Cicer > Cicer judaicum. The sequence continues at coordinate 2,097,304 of JBBPBS010000247.1, forward strand.
ACAATAAACCATTGTAGGACTTTTAATTTCTGGGATTATCAGCAAGCCTGATACAACACTTTTCTAATTCAAAACCAAAAATTTAGCCATACTTGGCTATTTTTCTTTAACCTTACTATGGAACCTTAAAAAATTCCTCAATGGTTTGCTCATTGGTGGAAATTCTTTGGCTTCATTTCAGAAATCTTAAAATCGGAAGTCCAAGAAAGCTTTCAATTATACAAAACCAATTACAAACCGACCGACAGAGAACGCATTTTTCACCCTCTAATGCTATTCTCTACCAAATTCTTTCTACCCTAGGTATTAGCCTGGTATTTTGTCATTAACCAAAAAGAGACCCAAACAATCATCGTCAAAAGGTTCAAAGTCAGATGGTGGACAAAATTTTCTATTCCACAAAGTCTCAAAAAACAGGTTGTATCAATATGGCTCCAAAAACAAGGAATGAAGAAACTAGATCAAACAGTAACTAAATTCTTGGCTCAAAAGTCATTTGCCCAAACACAGCTAGCAGCAGCAAAATCTGAAGAAGAATATTTTGAGATCATGGCCCAACTCCTCAAAAGTAAGGCCCAAATAAAATGAATCAAAAAGGCCCAAATACTATTGGCCTATATATCAAAAAAAATCAAAAAATCAAAAAATTTATCGGGCATAGCCCAAATTTCATTCGGAATCAGTGCAAAAATAGTCTAGCATATCATTAATGGGCATGGCCCAAAATTGATTCCAGACTTTAAAAAAAAAATGTTATTGTGCAAATTTTGAATCAGTCTAGACATGGCCCAAAAAATGATTCCGGCCCATTAAAAAAATAAAAAATAAAAAAATAAAATAAAAAAAAATCACGAAAATCTTGGTTTTATTCATCATTTTACTTACAATATATATATATATATATATATATATATATATAGAAGCATATGCATCTAGTGAAGTCCCATATATGTATCTATATCCTTCTTCCACAATCACTAATGATACCTTCACAACCTTATCAACTTTTTGTTTCCCAAGGTCCTTCGGTTTCCCCTTCACCATCATCGTTAGCACCATTGTCCCCTTCACCTTTTTTTCGTTTATTATTGTCTCCATTACAAATGTCTTTTTTACCCCCATCCCTCACTACTTTCTTTTTCCTCACCTCCAAATCCCCAACCCGACACCCAACTTCCCTGTTGGGAAAAACCAGAGATAATTAGCAATAACTATCTCAATAATGCGGAATATTTTTTCCCCCACCTGTGCAGATAAATGGCCAAATAGAAAAATACAATTCCAAGAGCAATAATAATTGGCAGAAAATTAAATATGAGACAAACACAATTTTTAACGTGGAAAAATTCACTCAAATTGAGAGAATAAAAACCACGGGACCTAGTCCAATAAAAACTTCCACTATAATAATTAATGGGTACACCAAGAGTCTTCCTAATAACAATAGGGAATATCAATCAACAATAACAACCCTATAACAACCTTATAACAACCTTCCACTAAAGTGGGTATGCCAAAGTAACTCTCAGAGAAGATAAAATAATCAAATTATATATTAAAGTAACAAACTCAGTGGTAAGAATAACATACTAAATTTGTAGATCTAACGGAGCAAGTTTGCTACGCACCTGTTACCACCACTAGAACCAAACCCTTATTTTTCTTCTCTGGCAACCATCTTCTTCGGTTGTCTTTTTCTGTGTGTGTCCTTAGTGATTTCTAAATCCCTTTTATTACCTTCAAGTGGATTAAGCCCACTAACACTTTTTTTTCTTTTTCTTTTTATTTCAATAATAATAATAATACTATTAATAAAATTGGTGGGTTCCACTTGGGGAGTGAGCCCACCCAACAAATCTCCCCCCTCACGACTCAAGTGGGAAGGTACTGCTCAACCATGTCAGCTTTTTTTCTGCAACATATAATCTTCGACACAAGCAATGTCTTTGTCATCATATCTGAACCATTCTCATTAGTATGAATCTTCTCAATTAAAAAAGACTTCATTTCTAGTGCATCTCGTATCCAATGATACCGCACTTCAATATGCTTCGACTTTGCATGAAAAGTTGGATTCTTACTGAGATGAATCGCACTCTAACTGTCACATAATAATACAAACTTGTCTTGCTTGAGGCCTAACTCATGTAGGAATTTCTTCATCCACAAGAGTTCTTTGGAAGCTTCAGTTGCTACAATGTACTCAGCTTCAGTAGTAGATAAAGCAACACACTTTTGTAGTCTTGATTGCCAAGACACAGCTCCCCCTGCAAATGTCATCATATAACCAGAAGTAGATTTTCTAGAATCAAGATCACCTGCCATATCTACATTTGTGTAGCCATCCAACACAGGTTCACCACCTCCATAGCATAAACACACTTTGGAAGTGCCTCTAAGGTATATGAGAATCCACTTCACTGCTTGCCAATGATCTTTACCAGGATTAGAGAGAAACCGACTAACAACTCCAACTGCATGAGCAATATCTGGCCTTGTGCATACCATAGCATACATCAAACTACCAACTGCAGATGCATAAGGAACCTTCTTCATATCTTCTTTGTCTTTCTCACTTGTAGGACATTTATCAAAATTCAATTTAAAATGAGTAGCAAGTGGAGTACTAACAGGTTTGCAATTGCTCATGTTAAACCTCTCTAACACCTTCTCAATATAATTGTGTTGAGACAACCACAATTTATTATTCTTTCTATCACGAGTGATTCTCATACCCAGAATTTGCTTTGCAGGACCCAAGTCTTTCATTGCAAAGGACTTGTTCAAATCTTTCTTTAAAGATTGAATCTTCTTAGTGTCATGACCAACAATCAACATGTCATCCACATATAACAAGAGAATAATATAATCACCATCAGAGAATTTCTTGATAAACACACAATGGTAATAAGTAGTTTTACCATACCCATGTTTCTCCATGAAAGAATCAAATTTCTTGTACCATTGTCGAGGTGCTTGCTTGAGCCCATACAAGCTTTTCTTCAATTTACACACAAGTTGCTCTTTACCTTTGACTTCGAAACCCTCTGGTTGCTCCATATAGATCTCTTCCTCCAAATCACCATGAAGGAATGCAGTTTTCACATCAAGTTGTTCAACTTCTAGGTTCAAACTAGCTGATAATCCAAGCACAACTCGAATAGAGGACATTTTCACCACAGGTGAAAAAATTTCATCAAAGTCAATACCTTTTCTCTGATTAAAAACTTTCACAACCAATCTTGCTTTGTATCTTGGTTGAGAATTATTCTCTTTTGTCTTTATCTTGTATACCCATTTGTTCTTGAGTGCTTTTCTACCATTAGGTAACTTTACCAAATCAAATGTGTGATTCTCATGCAAGGAATTCATCTCTTCTTGCATGGCCTTCAACCACTTTTCTTTATCAACATTTGTAATAGCTTCTTGATAGTACTCTGGCTCTCCACTATCAGTGCTCATCACATACTCATGTGGAGGATATCTTTGAGAAGGTTGACGTTCTCTAGTAGATCTTCTCAAATCAAACTCGGTTGGTGGCTCAACTGAAACCTGCTCATCATGGTGAGGCACATGATCATCAGTTACATTCTCATCATCTGTCTGTATATCTCCCCCATCAACAAGAGTTTCCGTAGGAGGCTTAGGCGCAACATCAATGTAACTTCTGAAATTTGGTTTCTGTTTTTCAGCTTTATCAAAATCTTCAATAGTCTGGTCTTCAAGAAATATCACATCTCGACTTCTGATAATTTTCTATTCAACCGGATCCCACAATCTATAACCAAATTCTTCATCACCATAACCGACGAATATACACTGTTTGGATTTACTATCAAGCTTAGGCATCTCATCTCTTGGAACGTGAACAAAACATCTATAGCCAAAAACTCTCAAATGACGGTAAGAGATATCTTTCCCTGTCCACACTCTATTTGGAACATCATCATCAAGTGGAATAGAAGGAGAAAGATTGATCAAATCCACTGCAGTTTTCATTGCTTCACCCCAAAAGGATTTCGATAATTTTGCATGAGAGAGCATACATCTGATTCTGTCATTAATCGTACGATTCATTCTCTCTGCAACACCATTATGTTGAGGTGTCTTTGGAACTGTTTTCTCAAACCTGATTCCATGTTCTCTACAATACTCTTCAAAAGGACCTCTATATTCACCACCATTATCAGATCGAACACATTTCAATTTCCCATCTTTTTCTCTTTCAACACTTGCATGAAAGTGTTTGAAAACTCCAAATACCTGGTCTTTAGATTTCAAAGGAAATGCCCACACTTTTCTAGAATGGTCATCAATAAAGGTAACAAAATATGATGCACCACCAAGAGATTTACTATCCATCATACAAACATCAGTATGAACTAAATCAAGAATATGTTGCCTCCTATGTGGACCATTATTATGAAAAGATACTCTATGTTGTTTTCCAACAAAACAATGAGTGCAAGTTTTTAGAGACGTACCTTCACAGGAAGAAAATTTTTCTTCGCAAGTATTTTGAGTCCTTTCTCACTCAAGTGTCCAAGGCGCATATGCCATAAGTCAAAAGATTCATCTTCAATTGCATTCACTTCTTCCTTGCATAGCTTTGTAGGCATCCTATAGAGAGAAGTGGAACTTTGCTCCTTTGCAACCACTAGGGACCCTTTAGTGATTTTACATATACTACCACCACCAAAGAAAGTGTGATAACCATCAATATCCAAGGCTTTCACCGAAATCAAATTGAGACGAATATTAGGAACATGTCTAACATTCTTCAATTGAAGGTTGCAACCAATCCCAGTTTCAACCCAAACATCTCCCATACCGATAATTTTACATACTCTTTCATCTCCCATTTTTACCATGCCAAAATCACCAGCACTGTAAGATGAGAAGAAATCACGCCTAGGAGTAACATGGTATGAGGCACCCGAATCAATAATCCAAGTTGAATCCTGACATGCAAGGTTTATGGAATTATCATCACAAACAATGTAGACATTATTAACAGATACAACTGCTGTTGTATCTTTATCATTTTTCTTATCTTTGTCTTCATCTCTTTCCCTTGATTGATCTCTCTTAAGGAATCCGCAATTTCTTTTTATATGACCCGCTTTGCCACAATGATAACATATCACTTCTTTTCTAGTCCTCGAATTGCTTCTTGACTTGCTACGATTTTCAGAGTTGTCGCGTCTATGGAAGTTTCTAGATTGACTTCTCCCCCGTGATTCTGTAACTAGTGCTTCTAACTTTGAGGAAGAACCAATCAAAGCACGTTCCTTTCTTCGAGCTTCTTCGTTCAACATACTCTCTTTAACTGTTGACATTTTCAACTTTCCACTTGGAGCTGAATTGGTCAACGTCACAACAAGGACTTCCCAATTATCGGGCAAGGAACTCAACAATAACAACGCTTGCAACTCATCATCTAATTTAATTTTTGCGGTTGTCAACTGATTCACTATATTCTGAAAAATACTCATATGCTCTGCCATTGAATCCCCATCTTTGTATTTCATATTCACCAGCTTCCGAATAAAAAATGCTTTATTTTGCACATTCTTTCGTTCATACAACTCTTTTAATTTTTTCCACATCTTATTAGCATCTATTTCAGTTTCAACATGTGGATATACACTCAGATCCAACCACTGCCTGATCAACGCCACTGCCTTTCTATTCATCTTCTTCCAGTCAGCGTCAGATTTATCTACGGGTTTAGTAGTGTCACCCTTAATAGGATCATACAAATCTTTACTGTATAACATGTCTTCCATGAGAGTCTTCCAAAGTGTGTAATTAGAAGAGTTGAGTTTAATCATATTGGGACCTTTATTTTCCTCCTCCATTTAAATGCACAAATCAAATAACCGAGCTCTAGATACCACTTTGTTGGGAAAAACCAGAGATAATTAGCGATAACTATCTCAATAATGCGGAATATTTTTTTCCCCCACCTGCGCAGATAAATGGCCAAATAGAAAAATACAATTCCAAGAGCAATAATAATTGGCATAAAATTAAATATAAGACAAACACAATTTTTAACGTGGAAAACTTCATTCAAATTGAGAGAATAAAAACCACGGGACCTAGTCCAGTAAAAACTTTCACTATAATAATTAATGGGTACACCAATAGTCTTCCTAATAACAATAGAGAATATCAATCAACAATAACAACCCTATAACAACCTTATAACAACCTTCCACTAAAGTGGGTATGCCAAAGTAACTCTCAAAGAAGATAAAACTACTCAAATTATATATTAAAGTAACAAACTCAGTGGTAAAAATAACATACTAAATTTGTAGATCAAACGGAGCAAGTTTGCTACACATCGGTTACCACCACTGGAACCAAACCCTTATTTTTCTTCTCTGGCAACCATTCTTCTTCCGTTGTCTTTTTCTGTGTGTGTCCTTAGAGATTTCTAAATCTCTTTTATTACCTTCAAGTGGACTAAGCCCACTAAAACCTTTTTTTTTTCTTTTTATTTCAATAATAATAATAATACTATTAATAAAATTGGTGGGTTCCAATTGGAGAGTGAGCCCACCCAACATTCCCCAACTTCTATCATTTTCTACTTCACAATCTTTGGGTGGCTCGATTGCCACAACATTCATAAGAACGAGACTACACAATAAATACACGAAGAGAACAAACTTTGTTTTCATCCTTAATGCTACAATTTCTTAGAATTTGTCGTAAAATATGAATACTATTGGCAACTATATATAGTTAATGCATGAGAAAAATTAATTAAATAATTTCAAAAGGCAAGAAGAGATTGGATATTAAAAGGTATATATTATGCGACCAATTGCGAGGATAATGGGCCATATATGTCCATTGAGCCATTGAAAGGTTATATAAGTTCAGACATGTTTGATGGATGTGCAAATGAAAATTTAAGTCAAAGTTTCGTTTGACTTTTATTCGGTGTCCATATTTTATTGGACTACGTTAAATATTAAATCATTAAATATTTTTCTAGAAAAAAAATATTAATATAAAATAATTCAGATATAGTTAGTCATTTGGAAAAGGATTGTCTAATTTTAGTAGTTGGTAATTTTGGTAATTTTATTGTATTTAGAGGAGAAATTAGTGATTAAAATAAATAAATAAATAAAAATTATTTGAATGAGAGATAATGATTGGTTATGAGAGAGATATGAACAAAGTTATCAAAGGTAGAGGTTTGAAAGTTAGACAATCCTAACCTAGTCATTTATGGTAGTCATTTATGGTTACCACTTATCAATCCATTTAAAAATATTAATGATTTTATTGGTAATTTTTTTTAGAGTAAATTAATAATAACATAAAATAATCATTTATTCTTAAAATAATTTGAGACGTGACGGATAATTCCAATTCCATCATTTTTCTATCTTGTCTCAATCTTGTCTTTATTTTTTTGTCCTTATTTCTTTTTTGGAACAGGATTATATTCAACTTATTAGTTATGAGGCAAGATGGATTCACCGAACGGATCATGCACTATGCACTCCTACATGTTTTCTGATGATGTAAATCTTAGTACCAATTTACTTTGCAAAGAAGATTATTTGTATCATGACTTTAAATATGTGTGTGGGGGATGGGGTGTATATGTGATTTTTTATATATGTGTGATACATCCTTTATTATGTTATCAATTATATAGCATAATAGAATGACAACAATAAAACATTAAATATGATTTGATCGCGATTGTGTAACTTTGTTGCATTATTTACTTTCTGACGCTTCTTGTGTCTTATTTCCCTTTCTTTAGGTTCTATATTTATATTTAAACTTGAATTCTTATTTAAAATATTTTTTTACGGTGTGAGAGCAACGAAGTTAGGAGAATCAAACCGCTTAAAATTGAAAATAAAAAATTGTCTTAGAATAAGAAATAGATGAATTTCAAGCGAGTATGTATTAAAAAAATGTGTCACTACGTCAAAAATGACATTTAATAGTGCTCCTTTTACAGCGCTTGCTAAATACAAGCTCTGTTGTAAATATATTTTAAAAATAACGAAGTCTTTTACAACGCTGTGAAAAAAGCGTTGTTGTAGGATCATATAGCGTTTGCGCATAATGTTATAAGGCATTTACAACGCTTTTCAAACAAGCGCTGTAAAATGAAGCGCTTTCGCGTATTATTTTACAGCGCTTTTTTCACAAGCGCTGTAAAATACATGCGTTGTGAAATACATGCGCTTTCAAATAATTGAACTACCTATTACAACACTTTTTTCACAAGCGTTGTAAAATGCATGTGCTTTCAATCAATTTAACTACCTATTACAGCGCTTTTTGCACAAGCGCTGTAAAAGACAATTTTAATTAAATAAAAACAAATTTACGAACCCTCATCACCTCTACTCTGGGAATCCTCATATCCTCTACGTACTGTGCGGCCATCTACGTTGTCTCATGTATTTTTAATTTGTTTTTGTCAAAAAATCTTTAGTTTTTTAATAATTAAAAACTAAAAATTGTCATGTTATATATATTAAATCTCTTTTTTTTGAAATTTGTTGATCTGTTCTGGTTTGAAATCTTTTCTAATTTGAAATTGTTATTAGATATGTTGATATTGGTTTCTTTTTGAAACTTGTTGATATGTTTTGAAAGCTTATTATTTTTGTAACTGCATTTATATAGGTCGTATAATATGGATAGGAAATGGATGTATGTCAATTGATTGTCAAAAGAGTATGAAAATGGAGTGAAAGAGTTTGTTGAGTTTGCAGTGAAGAATGCAAAAGATCCAAATAGAGTCGTTTGTCCTTTATTAAAATGTTGTTTTGGAAAACGCGTTAGAGAAGATGAATTGGAAGGACATTTAGTATGTAATGGAATTGAACAAAGCTACACATGTTGGATAAGACATGGTGAGAAGAAAAAAAGGAAATATTAATTTTGAGAATAGTTCGACATATGCTTCAACTAACTTCGATACAGATACATATGAGCCGGACCGAGTTGATGAGATCGCAAAAGCAGTTGAAGAAGATCTTCGAGATTGTCTTAAAATGTTTGAAAGTTTGTTGAGTGATGCAGAGAAAGAATTATATAATGGTTTTACTAAATTCACAAGACTGTCGGCGATATTAAAGTTGTACAACTTAAAAGCGAGTAATGGATGGTCTGATAAAAGCTTCACAGAATTATTAACACTCATAAAAGATATGTTGCCAGATGATAATGAACTTCCTAGTCGAACCTACGAGGCTAAACGGATTTTGTGTTCTATTGGCATGAGTTACGAAAGGATTCGTGCGTGTCCTAACGATTGTATTTTATTTCAAAACGAATATGAACTACTTAAGGCGTGTCCGAACTGCAATGTCTCTCGATATAAGAAGAAAGAATCTACTCCGGCAAAAGTCGTGTGGTATTTTCCTATAATACCAAGATTTAGGCGCATGTATCGCAGTGAAGAAGATTCAAAACACTTGACATGGCATGCAGATGAAAGAATTAGAGATGGAATGTTTCGACACCCTGCAGATTCCCCACAATGGGCAAAAATTGATCACGAGTATCCTGAATTTGGGATAGAGTCAAGAAATATAAGACTTGCACTTTCTACTGATGGAATGAATCCACATGGTCTTCAATGCATCTCACATAACACGTGGCCTGTGATTTTGGTAATATATAACCTACCTCCATGGTTATGTATAAAGCGTAAGTTTATGATGTTGTGTTTGTTAATTTATGGATCCAAACAACCCGGGAATGATATCGACATATACTTGACTCCTTTAATTGAAGATTTAAAACGTATGTGGGAGACAGGTGTGGAAGTTTATGATGGGTATAAGAAAGAATGTTTCAATTTGAGCGCTATGTTGTTCGGCACAATTAATATTTTTCAGCATATGGTAATTTATCATGATATAGCATTAAAGGTCAGTGTGCATGTCCTATATGTGAAGAGAGTACAAATTGGATGCAGTTGAAACATTCTAAGAAGAATGTGTTTCTTGGACATCTTAGATTTTTACCTTATAGTCATCAGTATCGTGGATGGAGAAATGCATTCAATGGAAAATCAGAGGAAGGTAAAGCTCCTTTAGCACCGACTGGATATCAAATACTTGAAAAAGTACAAGGTTTGACCAATAAATTTGGCAAACCTTTTGCGGGAGAGCTGGTCAAAACTGGGTGGAAGAAAAAGTCAATTTTCTTTGAATTGCCATATTGGAAGTCATTGTATATAAGACATTTACTCGATGTGATGCATATTGAAAAAAATGTATTTAATAGTGTTATTGGCACGTTACTCAATGTTCCAAGAAAGTCTAAAGATGGCATCAACGCAAGATTGGAATTGGTCGATATGGGAATAAGAAATGAATTGGGTCCCGTAAAGAAAGGAAATCGCACATATCTACCTCCAGCCGCTCATACTCTATCTAGAAAGGAAAAAGTTGTTTTATGTAAATTTCTACACGAAGTTAAAGTTCTAGAAGGATACTCTTCAAACATTAAAAATTTGGTTTGTATGAAAGACCTCAAGTTAAAAGGTTTGAAGACCCATGATTGTCATATTCTAATGGAGCATTTGCTACCAATAGGTATACGTTCTATTTTACCTGAAAAAGTTTGACTAGCCTTAACTAGATTATGTTTCTTCTTCAGGGAAATTTGTAGTAAAGTGATCGACCCTCAGAAATTACCGACATTGCAGAGGGAAATTGTTGTTACTTTGTGTAAGCTTGAAATGTATTTCCCACCCTCGTTTTTTGATATAATGGTACACCTTACTGTTCATCTGGTTAAGGAGACACAACTTTGTGGGCCAGCTTATATGAGATGGATGTATCCGATAGAACAATATATGAAAATATTAAAAGGGTACATAAAAAGTAGAAGTCGACCAGAAGGTTGTATTGCTGAACGGTACATTGTTGAAGAGGCTGCTGAATTTTGTATTGAATATCTGTCCAATGTTGAATCCATAGGGCTTCCCATGTCTTGTCATCCAGGAAGAATATCAGGAGAAGGGATAATTGGAAGGAGACTACTGACTATATCAAGGACAGAATGGGAGCAGGCACAATTGTATGTTCTACACAATGATGATGAGGTTCAACCGTATGTTACAATACACATAGATCAGTTATCTCGTTTGAACATGAATAGGAATCAAAATTGGATAACTCGAGAGCACAATCGAAGTTTTATAACATGGTTAAAAAATCACATAAAGTCAAAGTTTGATATAGACCTCAGATCAATTTCACAGAGATTGAGGTGGCTAGCAAATGGTCCGAGCTTACATGTCTTTTCTTATATTGGTTATGTTATTAACGGCTACACATTTTATACCAAAGAACAAGATGATCATACCACTATGCAAAATAACGTAGTCACTCTCAAAGCTGAAGCGATGCATGTCTCAAGTGCAAAAGAAAAAAACCCAATATATGCAAATCTATCATATTTTGGGGTTATCGAGCGCATATGGGAGTTAGACTACACAATCTTTTGTGTTCCCATATTTGGTTGCAAGTGGGTCGATAATAATAATGGCGTTCGGATTGATGAGTAAGGATTCTCGCTTGTCGATTTTAATAGGGTGGGATACAAAGACGAGCCTTTTATTTTAGCGTCGCAAACTCAACAAGTGTTTTATGTCACTGATCCTTCTGATAATATATGGTCTACTGTCCTATCGACCAATAAAATAAGTGATGATAACAATAATGATGAAGATGTTGGTAATGATCTTTTATTTGCAACATCACAACAACCACATGAAATTGATTCAACTGATGATGGTTTATATCTTAGAGATGATCATGATGAGGGAATTTGGATTAATTCATCGTTTCGTATTGTAAATGGACAAACAAATGTGAATTCCACCAGCAAAAGAAGAAGGGCATCTTAATGTACATCTTTAATTGTTTTATATAAGCCATGCATGTAATCTAAACTGTGTTAATGTAAATATGCATGTAATCTGAACTGTGTTAATGTAAATATGCATGTAATCTGAATTGAGTGTTTTATACTAAGTTCTGATTAATTTATTTTTTGATTAATTTATACTAAGTTCATGTAACAATGAGTGTTTTATATTTAGCTTGATTTACATGAACTGAACTGAAAAAGAGCCTTAAATATAAAAATAAAACAATGAGGCCTTTTATAGCGCTTATCTGAAGAAGCGTTGTAAAAGAGCCTTTTAAAAATAAAATAAAGAGACATTTTACAGCGTTTAACATTACAAAACATTGAGACTTTCATATAACATTACAAAACATTGAGACATTACAAAGCATTGTAAAAATAACATTCATATAACATTACAAAACAATGAGACTTTCTCATGCACCTAACAAGACTTTCTCTAATATGATTTTCTTCAAACACCTTGTACGCATCATGGGAATCCCCAAAAACACAATAATATTGCAAAAGAGCATTGTTAACAAAAACATCAGACTCAAACCCATTTTTCTCAACATGGCAATGAACCTGAAGACCATGTTTCAGATACGATTTAAGAAGCAAAGGGAATGTAAATGTATCAGGTGATGAAGAAGAAGATAACATAGACTTAAAGAGACAAAAAGGGTGTTGAGGTGGAGATTGAATTGTGAGAGAGTAAGCTTTGATGTATGTGAAGAAGATGGATAAAAGGAGAAAAGTTTAGAGGAAGAGCTTTGATAACAATGTTTTTTAACCATTCATTGTTTTCCATGTTTTTAATGTCATCCCATATGGAACCTAAATAAACCAAACACAAAAATAACATAATAAAACAATGAGATCTTTTACAGCGCTTATTTGAAAAAGCGTTGTAAAAGGCTTTAAAAAAAACATTCATATAACATAATAAAACAAGGAGGTCTATTACAGCGCTTGTTCAAATAAGCGTTGTAAAAGGCCCTTTTAAAAATAAAATAAATAGACCTTTTATAGCGCTTATTTAAAAAAGTGTTGTAAAAGACTTTAAAAAAAACATTCATATAACATAATAAAACGCGGAGGTCTTTTACAACACTTATAGGGAAAAGCGCTGTAAAAGAGCCTTTTAAAAAATTAAATAAAGACACCTTTTAGAGCGCTTTTCAAACAAGTGCTGTAAAAGGCTTAGGCCTTTTAGAGGGCTTTTTGAACAAGCGTTGTAAAAGGGTTTTGTACATAACAGTAACCGCTTTAGTTTTCTCTTCATTACGTAAACTTCACTATCATCTTAACCTTCATCGTTCTTCTCTTCCTTTGCAAACCCTATCATCCCGTCCATTACGAACCTTATTTCCACGATCATCTCCTTCATTTCGAACCTTATTTCCATCCAAGATCATATCTCCCATTGCACACAATATATTTTCATTGAAATACGTAACCCTCATTACGTATTTCTTCAAACCGTATTTCTTTGAACCATATTTCTTTGAACTTTCTGCGAACCCTCTTTTCTTCGCATTTCGTCTTTCTTTGAACCCTCATTATTCAGGTGTTGATGTTATTAATATTTTGTAATCATTAAAATGCATGTTGAGCTTGTTTAAGATATACTGATACATATATGTACTTAGAATAATGCATGATGCATGTTGAGCTTGTTGATGTTATACTAAACTGCATGTTGAACTTGTTGTAGTTAAATGGATACAAACAAAGATTTAGAATGTCAAAATGAAGAAGTTGGCACCACTAAGACTTATGAAAATGAAGTGAAACGTGGTGCAACTATCATGCAAAAAGTCATTAAAGCAAGGAGCAATGACATCAAGTTTGAGGTTATACTATACTATACTCTGTTTGTTGTTTATTTTTTATCTTTTTTTAATAGCATGTACTTACTATATGAGTTTATTAGGTTGGCTGGAATTAGAGTGGTCAGCCAATTGACCCCAACAGCTCAATGTTTGTTAGTTACATTGGGGATGTTGTTCGACAAAACATCCCAATTACGATTGACGATTGGAGAGATAAGGCGTTGAAGGATGCCAAAGATATAATATGGAATGACATTCAAGTAACTTTTTTGATCCACTCTTTTTTCATTTATAATTTTTTTCATTGAAATACTTTACTTATAATTTTTTTCATTGCAGACTACTTTTCACTACAAGAAAAACACTATTTTGTGACCAACTTTATAAATATTTTGTGGCTGAATAAAACCCTCACAAATTAGTGACCGAAAAAGCCCTCACAAATGCCAAAATTAAAATTGGTCTTTTTTTGTGGCTGAAAAAGCCCTCACAAAATTTTAAACATTTAACTGGATTTTGTGGCTACCTAAGCCCTCACAAAATCACAACGTTGTGATTTTGTGAGGGCTTAGGCAGCCATAAAATCCAGTTAAATTTTTAAGGATTTTGTGAGGGCTTTTACAACTTGGTATTTGTGGCGGCCTAAGCCCTCACAAAGGAGGGAGTTTGTGGCGGTCTGGGCCCTCACAAAGGTTCAATAAAAAAAAAAAAAAACAGTCTGTCCTTTGTGGCGGCCTATGCCCTCACAAAGGTAGGTTTTTGTGGCTAAAGGCCTTCACAAATGCAACATTTTGTGGCTGCAAAAGACCTCACAAAATCCCACTTTGTGGCTACTTTTTCCCCATTGTGAGGGCTTTTGGCCCTCCCAAAAATCTTATTTTCTTGTTGTGTTTGTTCAATAACTTTATTTGAGTTTATCATATTAATTTGGAAATTCCTTTTATATATATACTATGAACTTATTATTTCAATAAATTTATTTATTAGTATAAGTATTTATTAGACTGTTTCAAGAAATTTATAAAAATAATTTAAAGATATATTACTAAGTTATTTTAGTTATTTTTCATAAGCACGCTAAAATAGCTTAAATCTTATTTAAAAACAATTTAATATATGCTTTTAGTTAGTTTTAATAGTGATTATTTATTCATTAAAATTTGATATAAATTAATGTATTATAGAATTCATTTTTTATATCAAGCGGTAAATATGTTTTATTGTTATATAGTCTTATGCTGACAACAATTGACGGTATAAAATGACATGACAGTTTAATGAGACACATTTTATTCTTATTGAATCTGTTCCTACAAAATTAATGGATATATAATTTAATCTCTAATGAAAAGTTCTGATGAAAATATATACAAAGAAAAAGGATATATAACTCACCCTTTTCGGTGTTAGAGGAAGTCTCAGTTAAGTCTCTAGCTGAGACCTCAAAGGAGATCAAAAGAAGCATAGCCAAAAGGCCATAAACAAGGATTGATTTTTTCAAATCCATTGTTCAATATTAATTTGGTAGTGAAATTAATATGAGAAATATTGTGGTCTATATATAGCGGAGTTTTGGGATATTTACGGACCATTACTTGTGTAACCCAATATGAAGGAACAAATGTCAGTTTCAGAGGGTATGAAATTAGGAAGCATCAGTTAAATTATTCTTTGTTAAATTATTGCCTGCCACCAGAGTTAAAGTCATCCACTTTGTTTTAGTCTTTCTTTTCAATCGCCAATCATCGCTTTGCATATCACACGTTAATGACTAGTGAGTCTAATCTTGACTTTTCAAAAAAAGTTATAAAAGTTCGACTTGTCAAAAAATATGATATATTATTAAAATTTATTAAAAATATCAAACTCTTCTTTATATTAAAATTATATTAAAACTTTAATTATTTATAATTTTTATTATCCTTTATTATATAACGGGATTCAAATTATAATTAAATTTAAATTTTTTTATTTAATATTATGATATAACTCTTTAATTTATATTTCAATAGTTGACTTCGTCTTTGAATTTTTAGGGTCTATTTTATAAATAAAATAAAATCTTTGAATTTTTAGGGTCTATTTTATAAATAAAATAAAAGACAAAATATGAATAAGTTAATTCATAATTATATTTTGTTTGTTTAGTTGAAATTTCTATCATAAATATTAGTTGAGTAAAAAACCAACAATGTAGGATAAAAATAGTAATTTACTCAATTATTCACCGTGACTATCTCCATGACCACTGCCGTGACCACCATTTCCGGGGTAACCACCACCATGACCTCCATTTTTGGAGTAACCACCCCTATGACCATAATTACCACCACTATTGCCACCGTGACCATAGTTACCGCCGCCGTTGGCACCGTGGCCATAATTACCGCTGCCATCGCCATAATTACCACCATTACCACTACCATGACCATAGTTACCACCACCATTGCCGTAACTACCACCACCGTTGCCACCGTGACCATAATTACCACCGCCATTGTCGTAATTACCACCGCCATTGCCATAATTACCACCACCGTGACCGTAGTTACCACCGCCATTACTAGGGTAACCACCACGATAGCCGTAATTATCACCATCAATATATCCATCATATTTGGCATCATTGTCTTCATTTTTCTGTTCAGCAACATCTGCAAACACATTGTAAGAGAGGTTAAAAGGCGTTAGCCTATATAAGCAAAATTATATCAGTAATGGTATTGACATAAGAATTATGACACTAATTTTGAGCGGTTATTAAGTGTTTAAATAACTAATCATTTACTTTATTGTTGTTTTTAACGTTAAATCCAATAGTTATTTTGTCAACGAACCCATTCATAAAGTCAAGGGAGATTAATTTTCTATACATCAATCTTTTTACAGACTCATCTAATCAAATCATATCATCAAACTACTTTGTTATATTAATTTTAGAAATATTATTACAAATATCTACATGTCAAAATTTGATGGGATATATCTATAAAAAAAAATGTACACTCTTTGTGCTGAAAAGCTAATATCTTGACAATAATACATTTGTCAAATTATTGCAGAAAGTATACAATAATTTATTTTTTTAAATATTGAAGACTTCTATTGTACATTAAACAACTAACATGCTTTGGAAATATCAAAATTAGATCGTCATTATTTGAATGACGATATATTATTTATATATTAAAAAATTTAAATTAACCAATTTTAATATATATTATAATTATGTTTACCTGAAAAAATTTAAAAAAAAATATTATTGATAAGAAAGATCATAGTACCTCGTACATATTATGTTTTATATTGTACCGTGGAACTTATCACAAATATTTTAATTTTCATCGTTGACAATAAAATTTAGAAAAATTCTAATAAACATGCGTCAATTTAACATGTATTAATACATTTAATAGTTTAGTTAATAGCTAAATAATTTTTCTTTTGAATAAAAACCACTTTTTTATTATTTAACAAATTATAATCACTAAAAATTATTTATCAAAATTTTCAGTAAAATAAAAATTAATTTTTTTTCAAAGGATTTTTATAACTCATAATAGTGAGTATTTGATATTTTTTACAATACAATGTAAAAACTTGATGTAATGCTTATAAAATGAACTAATTGTTTTTTTTTTATGAAATAATTTTTAAAAAAATATAAAAGTTAATAAATAATTATTTGATTCATAAAAATAATAGTTAGTTATTAATCGAAAGAGCAAATATTTCAAAACATTTTAATTTATGAATACACAATAGAAATTCCCTAAAACTTATGGATTTCTTTAATACATGTAAGTCTTAAATGGTATTCATAAAAAAACTGAGATAATATATACGTTTTTCTGTCTTCCGTAATATATATATATATATATATATATATATATATATATATATATATATATATATATATATGTATGTATGCATGGAGGATTATAAAAGTTATATCAATTTTGATAATGTTTAACTGTAAACTCGTATTACATAATCATTTAGAAAATAATACAAACTACGTATAATATTATAATGAAAATGTATACAAAGAAAAATGATATATAACTCACCCTTTTCGGTATTAGAGGAAGTCTCGGTTAAGTCCCTAGCTGAAACCTCAAAGGAGATTATAAGAACCATAGCCAAAAGGCTAAGGATGAGGGTTGTTTTTTTCAAATCCATTGTTCAATATTTGGTAGTAAAATTAATATGAGAAAAATTGTAAGAAAGTGTAGTCTATATATAGTGGAGGGAGAGGTTGGAATGTATACGGTACGTAGCTTTACTTGGTGGTTGGGATGGTAGATAGTAAGTATTCATTAATTCAAGAAAATGTTTCATGTACCCACCACCATGAAGTATATCATTTGAAAGTGTCAAAAATAAAAGATAAAATAAAATTTTAAATTAGTGTTATAAAATATAAGATGTATGTTTATGATTGTTGTTAATTTAATTTTATCTAAAAATTACTATTATTTTATGAACTAAAAACATAATAGTATTTTTATTTTTGTCTTCTAATAATTGAGTTATTTGATCATTTCAAATATATTAAAAATATATATAAATAAAAAATTATTTTTATTAAATTTTTATTGATGTATTAACAATATAAATTAAAAATTACAATTAAAAAAAACATTCAAAATTAAAAATAATAATTTATTATAGTATTTTTTTTTAAAAAATGAATTGAATGCGAGTTACTAATATGTATATAAGTTTCTTCTTGATGTCCAAAGTGACATTTTGAGTAGTAGAAGTTGGATGGTATAAATGAAGCAGCAGTTATTGTCACTGGTATCCATGTCTACTTGCTATTCACTGAAAGGGACACACAGTATAATTGAAAGCATACTTCTATATATACTTTAAAAAATTAAAATTAAAATATATATACTACTTCTGTCTTTAATTATATAAGTACAATTTAGAAAAAAATTGTCCCAAATAAAAATATTTTTTGATTTATTAAGTTTATTTATTACTTTTTTAAAAATATATTCCTTATTAATCAAATTTAACATATTTAAATATAAAAATTATTTTAAAAATATTAACATATAAAATAAATAAATTTATTAGTTTTAATTGAATTTTTTTAATCATTTTTGGACATACAACAGTCACAGTGATTTATTCTGAAAAAAATTAAGTTTACTGTTTAATTTTTTCTATGAATAATAAATTAGATAACTGAAAGTATAAAATGTCAAATTGAATAAAACTATTATCGTATTGAAATAGGAGAATAGTTGCTAATTTTTGCTTATATGAAATTTAATTTATATATATAAATATATATAAGTTAATTTTACCGTTTAATTAATATTATCTATATCACGTCGAAATTATTATTTTTTTATTTTATATCTATGATTATGAAAATTAATTAATGATTAAAAAGGTTAGTTAAATAAAATTATCATTTCTTTTATTTACCATATTTTTTTAGTAAATTTATTTATTTATGTTCCAATTGCCTCGCTTTGCATTTATAAATGTCAGAAACACATTACTGTTAATAAAAATAATTCAATTTAGTAAAATTATTTGTCTTTTTATTGTATTTATAATATTTTTTAATATGTGTGAATTATTGAGTAAAAATAATGTGTGAAATCATCAAAGATGATATTTATATGGACAGAAAGAATATTAACCAACAAATTTTATCTAGCCAATTGATTTTTTTTATCAAAAATTTAAAAAAAAATAAATAATAATAATAATAATAATAATAATATTAGATTTATTAATAGTGTATATTTTTCCAATTTTTATTTTTGATAATTTATATTTTTATTACAAATTTGCTTCCCACACCCCTCATATTTCTTCCCACACCCCTAAATTTTTTTTCAAACCCTAAATACCAAAAATGCCCTTCCCTCTTTTATCAATTAAAACACTTTTTATCAACCTTCTTCAACCTTCATCAATTTTCTTCAACCTTCATCTTCTCACTAACTACCAACTTGAACCTTCACCATTTTGATGCATTTCATGTTCAATATAGTTAATCACTTTGAACATCTTCATCATCATCATTAACGTGAATCTAAACAAGCAGGTAAGGATTTTGAAGCTGTATTTTTTTTCCAGATCTGAGTATCGTACGTGAACTCATTTCACGTACCTTCACGTGAACTGAGTTCACGTAGCTCACAAGATGAAATTTTTTTACAATTTACGTGAATTAGGTTCACGAAGGCATACGTGAACTAGGATTGCGTATGGTTATGGAGGCTGGTTGATTTTATAGAATACGCGAACTGAATTCACGTAGCAAACAAGTGAACTGAATTCACGTAAACATACGTGAACTCAGTTCACGTAGCCAATAAAAATGTTGCCAAATTGTACATACGTGAACTAAGTTCACGTAGCCAAGGGAAATTTTGCCAAATTGTTCATACGTGAACTCAGTTCACGTAGCCAAGGGAAATTTTGCCAAATTTTTCATACGTGAACTTAGTTCACGTAGGGGACTGAATTTGAGTTCACGTGAGTGATACGTGAACTGAGTTCACGTAGGCTGCTTGAAGTTCACGTACGCTTTCTTAGTTCACGTAGGCTATTTTCAACATGCAATTTTTCATACTTTTTTTTATTGTGTTTAACAATAGTTATATTATATTAATGTAATTTATTGGATGCAGTTAAATGGATGAAGGGGGAGACAATAGTGATGAAATGTATGAAGGTTTGGAAGGTTTGGAACATGATGTGTTTGAAGAAATGTATGATTTTGAAGAAATGTGTGATAATGTGGAACCTAATTTTGACCCTATGAATGACGGAGTTGAACCTGTTATGATTGATTTGACTTATGTGTTTACAACCGGCGTGATGTTTGATACACGAGATGAATTATTGAAATGGGCTAGAAAGGTTGGAAGGGAAAATGGAATTGTTGTTGTGATTTTTAGATCTGAAAATGCGACTGCACGACCAAGAACAAAGACGAAATTAATTCTTGGTTATGAAAGAAGTGGTAAATATAGACCATGGAAGAATCCAAATATTACGAAGAGTACTTGGACTAGAAAATGTGATTGTCCATTTAGATTGAGAGGAACACGATCAAGTGTTGGTGATGGATGGTATTTGCATGTCATATGTGGTCTCCATAACCACGAGTTGGCTAAAAAACTGACCGGTCACTTTTTCTTAGGCCGATTGTCTCAAGATGAGAAAAATGTACTTGGTGATATGACAAAGAACTTTGTAAAACCAAAAAACATTTTAATGACATTGAGGGATCACAATGTTGAAAGTTTGACGACAATAAAACAAGTTTACAATGCACGTCAAGCATATCGTTCATCACTTAGAGGTAATAGAACAGAAACGCAACATCTTTTGACATTGATGGAACGTGACAAATACGTGTATCGATATAGGAAAGTAGAAGGTTCAGATGAGTTAAGGGACATCTTTTGGGCCCATCCAGACTCTATCACTCTTGTAAATAATTTTCACATTATATTGATTATAGATAGCACTTACAAGACTTGTAGATATCGAATGCCATTACTTGAGATTATCGGTGTTACATCTACTGAAATGACATTTTGTGTGGGATTTGCATATCTACAATCTGAGCGTGTTGATAACTTCATATGGGCACTACAAATGGTGAAAGAACAGATTAGAAGTGGTGAAGTTGAAGTCATTGTTACTGATAGAGACCTTGCTTTGATGAACGCGGTTGAAAATGTTTTTCCAAAAGCAGTGAATTTATTATGCTTGTTTCATATATGCAAGAATGTGAAAGCCAAGTGCAAGACGACCATGTTTCCAAAAAAGAAGCAAGTGCAAATAATGGAGGCATGGGAGGCTCTTATTTACAGTTATGATGAGACTCAATATTACACGAAGTTGGCTATATTTGAAGGAATTTGTAGTAGTTGTTCTATTTTTTATGATTATGTACACGAGCAGTGGTTTATTCCTCACAAGGAAAGGTTTGTTGAGGCGTGGACAAATAGAGTTATGCATTTTGGGAACACCACAACACAAAGGGTTGAGTCGGCGCATTGAAGTTTGAAAAGGATATTACAAGATAGTATTGGTGATCTATGCAGTGTTTGGGAAACCATCAATAGTATGATTGCATTACAACACAATGAAATAATTGCATCATTTGAAAAGAGCATAATTCAAAAGGTGCATCGATATAGTAACAGATTATACGCGAATTTGCATTGTGTTGTGTCAAAAAATGCAATTGATCACATTGCGGCAGAGTATGATCGCGTCAAGTATGTAGGTATTGATCAGACTGAGTGTCGTTGCACAATTAGGACAACTCATGGTCTACCTTGTGCATGTGAAATAGCCAGGTATAGTATGATCCCACGTTCCATTCCATTGACTGCTATTCATGTTTGGTGGAGTAAACTAACTTTTCATGTTGATGCATCGAGTAAACCTTCAAAGTTATCTGTGAAACATGAAATAGATGTCATAGTGAAAAAGTTTGAAGATCTTGATGTACCTGGCAAAATTTCACTTAAAGGTAAATTACAAGAGATCGCGTTTCCATCGAAAACGTCGATGTTTCCACCGGTTTCCAAGGTTAAAACAAAAGGTGCACCAAAAAAAGTAAAAAGTAAGGTATCAAATAGAGATAAATCAACGAAGCGTGATCCATCTTGGTGGGAGTATGTGGATGCAAGTATTCGATGTAGTGGCACAAATGCATGTAGCACTATTGATACCAGAAAATTACAAAACATGGCACCTCGACCATCAGTCAAAAAGGTCACACCTCGACCATCAGTCCAAAAGGTCACACCTCGACCATCAGTCGAAAAGGTCACACCTCGACCATCAGTCCAAAAGCTCACACCTCGACCATCAGTTAGTAAAGTTCAACAACCAAGAGTTCTCGTCTTCAAAGATTGGTTGCCAGTTGAAATCCATAATTTCATAGATGACATTATTGATGTCGGTGATGATGGTAATTGTGGATATCGTGCTGTCGCAGCTTTACTTGGAATGGGTGAGAACTATTGGGCATTCATCCGTTAACAGTGTATCAATGAGCTTCAAGAGTTCATGTCTCATTACGAGATACTATTTGGTGGAGAAAATTATGTTCGACAACTTATACACAATGTGTATGTTGAGCAAGTTGCAACGAAGGATAAATGGATGACACTTCCAGAAATGGGATATGTGATTGCTTCAAAGTTTAACGTGATTGTCGTCGCATTATCACTTCACCAATCACAAACATATTTTCCACTTCGAAGTCCACCAACATCAGATCATCGTGTCATTGTTATTGCATTGATTAATAAATGTCATTTTGTACAGGTATAACTGTCATTGTTATTGCATTGATTAATAACTGTCATTTTGCATTTGTTAATAACTGTCATTTCGACCATCGATGATTCATAATTGATTTATAATTTTATTTAATTTAACAGGTTTATTTAAAGTCAGATTCTCCTATACCACCAGTAAGTAATTTGTGGAAAAGATATTGCAACGAAGAAACACGACAATCGGAGAATATTTACATGGATCACATTCAACATTGGTTGCAGATATTTCCAGAAACTATAAATGAATTTATTGTAAACTGAATGAACGTGTAATTTCCAAACATACAATGTATGTGCATTATTTGAATGAACGTGTAATTTTCAAACATACAATGAACGTGTAATTTCTAAACATTAGGTAATCGATAGAAACACCTGTCTTAGAACAATTATCATTTTGTAATTGATTGAAACACCAGTCAAAATATCCAATATACAAAATATCCATAATCCACACCAAAATATCCAATAACCATAATCCACAAAATATCCAAAATATCCATATCCATACCAAAATAGATATCAAATACATTGAAAATACAAAATCTAAATCCTAAGTTTGTCTATGTCTCCTACAATAAGACACTACATTAGTCCAATCTCTAGCACCACCACCACCACTCTAAGATCGCAATAACAAAATTATTTCATTCACGATTGGCATGCCATCAGGTAATACCAGTTGTCGACCCAGAAGCTCCTCTGCAAGTTGTATTGCCCGACGCTGCATTAAAAAGCATGATCATTGGCAGGTTCTGCAACTGAAGGAGCTACATAGACTGGTTCTCTGCGAATGATATATGGATGAGAAATTCGACGAAATCAGTCGATGTAGTCATTAGTGCAGTCTGCAGGTCTGTGTACAACTGCCCCAACATCAACTACATGAATAGCATATTGCGTAAACATGATGTCCATTTCCTCTGGTGTGGTCGTCTGACCTACTATCTCCAAAGGTGAACCAGGGATGGTTTGGACATGTCCATATTGACGCAATACCCTATTTGGTAAGTGAGCATACATCTTGGGCCCCCAGCGTATCCATCCTCTAAATAGTGAAACAACCTCAAATGGTCGCTTCAGTCTATGCTCTCTATAGGGTGTCCAACATATGTCGTCAACAACTATCTCATCCAATGCTTTCCTAAATGGAATAACCAAACCTTTATCTCGTTTTGGTTTCCATCTAAGTGCTCTCGGGTATTCCTCATCATAACTCCGAGATAGTCGACAACAATTCGCACACAATGTTGGAAAATGCTCATACACCCACGCCTGCACATATGTAATAACATATTCATAAATCAGTAAATCAACAAACCACAAATATATGAAATCAATCAAACAACGAAAGCAACTGCAAATACCTGTAATAGTGTCAGATATCCGGATACTGTCCTAGTCTGATGCATGCTCGCTTCTCGAAGATTATCGTACAGGTAAGCAAGCGCAGCAGCACCCCATGCATATCCCCCACATGAGTCGAGGTCTCTAAAGCATTCTAAGTAGGCAACACTCACTGCGAATGCACTCTTGTCGCTGAACAAGGTGCAACCCACCAAAAATAACAGAAATGCCCTCGCAGCCATCTGCCAATGCTGATCAGCACATCGCTGATGATATACGTCGAGCAACCAACTATACCAAATAGTGGTTGTGCGCGTCATGTTAAACTCAGCATATGCATCAGCCAGACTAACCCCGGCTAGCTCACCCAATAATTCCGCAGCTTCATCCTTACTTAATATATTAACACTAAAAAACGCACCGGTGACGGGTATATGCAGCAGCGAAGACATATCGTCCAAAGTAATGGTCATCTCCCTAATTGGAAGATGAAAGCTGTTAGTGTCACGACGCCATCTCTCGACAAAGGCAGAAATTAGACCTTTGTCGATCATCTCGTAGCTGCATTTTAGCAATGGATATAAACCGGAACTTCTGACAAGTTCCTCAACCTCTTTATTTTCAATGACAGCTTCTTTTAATTTTTTGCCGTTGCTAAAAATCCTTAACTCTCCGCGATCCTGAAATAAAAATGTAAGTTGAATCACATTAACCAAAATTAAATATTTAATTTCATTAAAATAAATATTTAACTTCATTACAATATTTACTTACAACGTCGTCCCATAGTCGTGTCGCAACATGATCCCCATATGTCCTTAAGACAGATCTGTCAATCGGACCCCCGAGATATCCGTCAGCTGGTTCAGTTTGGGCCTCATCAGGGTGGGCCTCATCACGGTGTGTCTCATCAGCATGGGCATCATCATTCGCTTGCCCCTGTTCCGCTTGCGCCTATTCTGCTTGTTGCCTCTGAAATCTTTGTTGGTACCGCATTTCAAGCCGAGCACGGTGAGCCCGTGCAGAAGCGGTTGGTCTAACACGTCGACTTTCAGGCCCTTCTATAACATTACCTTCTCCGTCAGTAAACATTGTTCGCACCATTTCTGCATAATAAACAATAACATTCAGAAAACATAATAAACATGAACAAGTGCAATGACAAAACCAAACTGAAAACCATCCATTCCTGCCTACGTGAATTTAGTTCACGTACGTGAACTTATGACCGAGCTACGTGAACTGAGTTCACGTACGTGAACTTTAAAACCAGTCAAGCCCTGCCTACGTGAATTAAGTTCACGTACGTGAACTCCAGGCCCTGCCTACGTGAATTCAGTTCACGTACGTGAACTCCAGGCCTTCCCTTCCTACGTGAATTCAGTTCACGTACGTGAATTCTAGGCCCTTCCTACGTGAATTCAGTTCACGTATGTGAACTCCATTTTCATAATTCATGCCTACGTGAACTCAGTTCACGTCCACATACGTGAATTGAGTTCACGTAAAGCTTCTCAGTTCACGTACACTTTCAACCTTCAGAACACGTGAACTGAAAATCCTTAAACCCATAAAACCCATTAAACCCATAAAACAATCTTCAACCCATAATGTTTAAAAGATGAAGAATGCCTAACCCATTAAACCCAGAAAACAGAAAACAATCATCCCCCATTAAACCCACAAAATAGAATTTCTTGAAGAAGGTTAACCCAAAAACCAAAAACAACAATGCAATGCCTTACTCGAATGTGTTGATGGTTGAAGATGATGTTGAATGTCTTGAAGATGTGTTGATGGTTGAAGGTTGAAGAAGGTTTTAGTGAAGGTTGAAGGTTAGGTTTAGTGAAGGTTGAAGGTTAGGTTTAGTGAAGATGAAGAAGGTTAGGGGAAGATGAATAGTGGTTTGAATAAAGAGTGAAGGGGGGTATTTTTGGTATTTAGGGTTTGAAAAAAATTTAGGGGTGTGGGAAGCAAATTTATTTTTATTATTGTATTTATTTTTGGTAAAACAATATGTAATATATATCTAATATTGAAAATTTGAAAGAATTTCTGTTACGAAAATGAATTGTATAGAAAATCCATATATCCATCTATATCTAGAGTTATTTTTGGACTTATTCTATAATTAGGGATGAAGCCATAAGTAGTAGTTGTCATTGCCCCTAATTGAGCAGTGAAGCATTAAATGTGATAACATAGTCGTGAGAAGAAATCAAAATACTGGGCAGGTGATTAGGTGCCCAATTAATTCATTTCACACATAGTTTGGACATATGAGGCATGAAATGAATATCGACATTGTTTTACGACAAGATTCACAATTGGCGCGCCACATAACGCTACAAATTATACATCCATTTGACTTTACACACATTATAAATCTTAGATTGGATTGCATTTAATGAAATGAGCATCTTATTAAGCAGCTTACTTTGTCAAAATAGTTTTTATTTTTTAAAATTTATGTTAATTTTATTTATTAATAAAAAGATAAACCATTTTTAAAATAATTAAATAATTATTTATAATTTTATTATTTTAAAAATACATATTCATTAACTAATATTTTATCTTATTTTCAAGAAAATGATCTACTTCAACATACCACTTTCATTAAAGTAAGATAGATACATATCACTATTATAAATGTAAAATTAAATGTCATATTTTGGAAATAGTTTAAATGTCATATTTTGGAAATAGTTTACCTACATATAGTTAGGGATGAGAATAGGCTAAGTCATTCGTAGAGATTTATGTTCTGACCTATTTATATCCTGACCTAACCTGACTTATTTATGTTCTGACCTGTTTTTAAAACCTATTTATCTAAAAAGGTCATACTGAGACTTATAAAAATACAATTAGGCTTGACAGACCGACTTATATATATTTTATTATTTATTTATTTATTTTCTTCTAATTTCCGTTGCACTCACTCCAACAAACACGTATGTAAGCAACATATTTTTTTTATGAAAATCAATACTATTTATTTGTTACCTTTATATTTTATAAAAATCAATACTATTTCTTTGTTATCTTTATATATATTATTAGTATATAAACTTGGAAACCCTAATTATTTATTATTACTTAATATGAGTTTATTTGAGAGAATTTGTTTAGAGGTAATATTCGGAGTTGTTTGAGAGTATTTGTTTAGAGGTAATATTCCTAGTTGTTTGAGAGATAATAATGGATGTGTTTGTTTCAATAAAAAAATTATTCTTTTAAATCAAAAATCATTTTTTAGGGTTTAAATGGTGTTTGTTTCATTTTTTTTTTAAAATCATTTTGTTAGAAAAATAATTTTTTAATTATTTTATATATATATACATATGTACATTAGTATTGGTATATGGAGAATCATGTAAATCAATATGAGTAGAGCATCATGTAGGTATAGATAATTGTTTATTTGTTACTTATATATATATATTATTACTGAATATGATTTTGTATGAGAGGATTTGTTTGAGAGGTAATAATTTGAGTTTGCTTGAGAGATAATAATGGGTGCGTTTTTTGAATAAAAAATTTATTCTTTTAAACCAAAAATCATTTTTTAGGTTTTAAAGCGTGTTTGTTTCATATTTAAAAAAATTATTTTGTTAGAAAAATCATTTTTTATTTAATATATATATATATATATATATATATATATATTAGTATTAATATATGGAGAATTATGTAAATCAATATGAGTAGAGCATCATGTAAGTATATGGAGTTTATTTTGTTTTATTTGTAATTATTGAAGAACTTTTTAGATTTTGTTAATTATGAATTCATTTTTTTTTTTACTGAAAGGTCGTTGCCTTACAAACTTGTTATTAATTATTTTATTAAATTTAATTATAATTTTATTAATTTTTCTTGTATATAAAGGCCTAGTTTAATCTATTTAAAAAAAAGTAAAATATAACATTTAAATATTTTAATATGAATAAGGTTTTTAAAGAGGGTTACAGGTCAGGCCATGATAGGCCATAGGCCAAGCTCAGGCCAAAATAAAAAGCCTATGATAGACCGTAGACCAGACTTAAGCCTAAAAAATTCATCGTAAGCCAGACTCAGGCCTTTCAAAACTTGGTCTGGCCTGGCCTATTCCCACCCCTACATAAAGTATTGATTAGAAGATAAAATAAAAAATAATAATAATAATAATTTTACATTGAAAATTGATAAATAATATATATTTTATAATAAATTTTATTCATTAAAGTGACAATGAGAGAGGAATTCATTCTACGTTCTATATATTAAGTAAAAAGTGTTGTTTTCTCTATTTCATTACTACATTTATCTTATAGTATGTAAAAATTTCATTACCACAATTATCTTATAATATGTAAAATGATCGAATAGGTCATCACTCATTGTGGAATGAAGTAATTAACTTTTATTAAAATTAATGTTATAGATAAATTATTAGGGGTGCAACGAGGCAATCAAGGTCACCAAATGAATGTGTTATTTTAATTTTCAAAGAAAGATTAATTGTTGTTTTTTAAGTTTATCTTTTAATTAATATAATGTACGTTATTCTTAAGTTACAATAAGAAAATAATATCTAATGGTATTGGGTGATCAGTACTAAATGACATAAAACAAGTATATGAAGTATGAACCAATAGAAGTAGGATTTATTTAATATATTTTGGACTCCAATATAAAATAAATTAATTTAATTCGTTTGGATTGTATTAGATTATTCAGCTCGTCAGGTTAATTGTTTGATTTTTAAATCTCTAAT
Source organism: Cicer judaicum (assembly GCA_037974835.1). Lineage (NCBI taxonomy): Eukaryota > Viridiplantae > Streptophyta > Magnoliopsida > Fabales > Fabaceae > Cicer > Cicer judaicum. The sequence goes on from JBBPBS010000247.1 coordinate 2,126,520, forward strand.
TAAAAGAAAATAAAATGTACATGTTTATTACAAATTATTTATAAAAAGTAATCATTTTTTCGTAATTAAACATCACTTTAAGGAGTTTTTCAATATTTTGGTTATAAGTATTGTGCTTGGTGTTTTAATGAGGCAGAAATAAATTGACATGTTTCTTTGGAGGACCCTTGAAGTGTGGCAAGGGGTTGGTATGTGGGAGATGATCCAACGTGTAAAATTGGAAGTTGTTGTTTTTTCTTCGTTTGTTAGAATTGAATTAT
>JBBPBS010000247.1:2128268-2140653 GCA_037974835.1 Cicer judaicum
ATCTAATATTGAAAATTTGAAAGAATTTCTGTTACGAAAATGAATTGTATAGAAAATCCATATATCCATCTATATCTAGAGTTATTTTTGGACTTATTCTATAATTAGGGATGAAGCCATAAGTAGTAGTTGTCATTGCCCCTAATTGAGCAGTGAAGCATTAAATGTGATAACATAGTCGTGAGAAGAAATCAAAATACTGGGCAGGTGATTAGGTGCCCAATTAATTCATTTCACACATAGTTTGGACATATGAGGCATGAAATGAATATCGACATTGTTTTACGACAAGATTCACAATTGGCGCGCCACATAACGCTACAAATTATACATCCATTTGACTTTACACACATTATAAATCTTAGATTGGATTGCATTTAATGAAATGAGCATCTTATTAAGCAGCTTACTTTGTCAAAATAGTTTTTATTTTTTAAAATTTATGTTAATTTTATTTATTAATAAAAAGATAAACCATTTTTAAAATAATTAAATAATTATTTATAATTTTATTATTTTAAAAATACATATTCATTAACTAATATTTTATCTTATTTTCAAGAAAATGATCTACTTCAACATACCACTTTCATTAAAGTAAGATAGATACATATCACTATTATAAATGTAAAATTAAATGTCATATTTTGGAAATAGTTTAAATGTCATATTTTGGAAATAGTTTACCTACATATAGTTAGGGATGAGAATAGGCTAAGTCATTCGTAGAGATTTATGTTCTGACCTATTTATATCCTGACCTAACCTGACTTATTTATGTTCTGACCTGTTTTTAAAACCTATTTATGTAAAAAGGTCATACTGAGACTTATAAAAATACAATTAGGCTTGACAGACCGACTTATATATATTTTATTATTTATTTATTTATTTTCTTCTAATTTCCGTTGCACTCACTCCAACAAACACGTATATAAGCAACATATTTTTTTATGAAAATCAATACTATTTATTTGTTACCTTTATATTTTATAAAAATCAATACTATTTCTTTGTTATCTTTATATATATTATTAGTATATAAACTTGGAAACCCTAATTATTTATTATTACTTAATATGAGTTTATTTGAGAGAATTTGTTTAGAGGTAATATTCGGAGTTGTTTGAGAGTATTTGTTTAGAGGTAATATTCCTAGTTGTTTGAGAGATAATAATGGATGTGTTTGTTTCAATAAAAAAATTATTCTTTTAAATCAAAAATCATTTTTTAGGGTTTAAAGGGTGTTTGTTTCATTTTTTTTTTTAAAATCATTTTGTTAGAAAAATAATTTTTTAATTATTTTATATATATATACATATGTACATTAGTATTGGTATATGGAGAATCATGTAAATCAATATGAGTAGAGCATCATGTAGGTATAGATAATTGTTTATTTGTTACTTATATATATATATATTATTACTGAATATGATTTTGTATGAGAGGATTTGTTTGAGAGGTAATAATTTGAGTTTGCTTGAGAGATAATAATGGGTGCGTTTTTTGAATAAAAAATTTATTCTTTTAAACCAAAAATCATTTTTTAGGTTTTAAAGCGTGTTTGTTTCATATTTAAAAAAATTATTTTGTTAGAAAAATCATTTTTTATTTAATATATATATATATATATATATATATTAGTATTAATATATGGAGAATTATGTAAATCAATATGAGTAGAGCATCATGTAAGTATATGGAGTTTATTTTGTTTTATTTGTAATTATTGAAGAACTTTTTAGATTTTGTTAATTATGAATTCATTTTTTTTTTTACTGAAAGGTCGTTGCCTTACAAACTTGTTATTAATTATTTTATTAAATTTAATTATAATTTTATTAATTTTTCTTGTATATAAAGGCCTAGTTTAATCTATTTAAAAAAAAGTAAAATATAACATTTAAATATTTTAATATGAATAAGGTTTTTAAAGAGGGTTACAGGTCAGGCCATAATAGGCCATAGGCCAAGCTCAGGCCAAAATAAAAAGCCTATGATAGACCGTAGACCAGACTTAAGCCTAAAAAATTCATCGTAAGCCAGACTCAGGCCTTTCAAAACTTGGTCTGGCCTGGCCTATTCCCACCCCTACATAAAGTATTGATTAGAAGATAAAATAAAAAATAATAATAATAATAATTTTACATTGAAAATTGATAAATAATATATATTTAATAATAAATTTTATTCATTAAAGTGACAATGAGAGAGGAATTCATTCTACGTTCTATATATTAAGTAAAAAGTGTTATTTCTCTATTTCATTACTACATTTATCTTATAGTATGTAAAAATTTCATTACCACAATTATCTTATAATATGTAAAATGATCGAATAGGTCATCACTCATTGTGGAATGAAGTAATTAACTTTTATTAAAATTAATGTTATAGATAAATTATTAGGGGTGCAACGAGGCAATCAAGGTCACCAAATGAATGTGTTATTTTAATTTTCAAAGAAAGATTAATTGTTGTTTTTTAAGTTTATCTTTTAATTAATATAATGTACGTTATTCTTAAGTTACAATAAGAAAATAATATCTAATGGTATTGGGTGATCAGTACTAAATGACATAAAACAAGTATATGAAGTATGAACCAATAGAAGTAGGATTTATTTAATATATTTTGGACTCCAATATAAAATAAATTAATTTAATTCGTTTGGATTGTATTAGATTATTCAGCTCGTCAGGTTAATTGTTTGATTTTTAAATCTCTAATTAAAAGAAAATAAAATGTACATGTTTATTACAAATTATTTATAAAAAGTAATCATTTTTTCGTAATTAAACATCACTTTAAGGAGTTTTTCAATATTTTGGTTATAAGTATTGTGCTTGGTGTTTTAATGAGGCAGAAATAAATTGACATGTTTCTTTGGAGGACCCTTGAAGTGTGGCAAGGGGTTGGTATGTGGGAGATGATCCAACGTGTAAAATTGGAAGTTGTTGTTTTTTCTTCGTTTGTTAGAATTGAATTATATTAAAGAGATGAGAATGAGGCCTTCAATAGCTACAAAAATCTTGTGTTTATATTAAGTTTTTAGTTTGTATCAACCTGATTATCTTTGAGTTAGATGTCAAATTTGTGGTAAATAGTTTTTATTCCTCATCAATTATTCTATCTGAAATTTAAGCTATCTTAACAAATTGTAGAGTTTTACTTGCTCTTTATTTTGACAGCTCTCGTATTGAAATCTCTATGAATAGTCACATATACACATAACCCTCATTATTATCATTATATTCCTACATGTATTAAATTTTATAATTTTTTTATGAAATAATTTGTTTTTTTTGTTTTTTTTTTGCCTAAAACAAACATGACAATTTTAGTGATAAAAATGAATGTAGCGAGTTGAACAAAATAACATGAAATAAAACATGGTAATAAAAAGGCAAGTTTAAGTGAAACATGGTTCATATATCATATAATAGTATACCATACTTTATTTTATTTAGTACGAGGGAGAAACAAAACAATACATAGATGCATGTTTCTAGTTACCATATATATCCTCATTCCCTTTGTCAATTTTCATTTTGTCCTTCAACTCTGTGTCCACCTCTATTTCCGTTATAGTCTTCAACGGGGGCCTCCCTATTGTAGTCTCCCGGGCCCGATCCTCTGTTTTCCCATAAATAGGGTCCCCATTCTGTGACCAAACTCAATGCCATATCTCTCCAAGCTCTCCAATCTATTCCTGCTAAATGATATTCGGATTCCTCAGCTGCCACAATACTCATAAGAAGAGGAGCACACACAAAGAATACTAAGATAGAAATATTTGTTTTCATCCTTGGTTAAAATATGAATAATATCCTCAAATATTTATAGTCATCACGCATGGGAAAAATAAGATTATTTTAAAAGACAAAAACATATTGAAGAAAAAATATATTGCATACTAAAAAGAAAAAGACAATATGTATTCCATGGCCAATTGCGAAGACAATGGGTCATCAAAATCCATTGAGCCATGGAAAGGTAAAATAAATTAGTACATGTTTGTCTTTTGGATCGTGATTATTTGAGGATTAAAGAGACGTTGTATTCAATTAATTTTTTTTTATAAAGTTGCTTTTGGTTAATTTGTTTCAAAAAGTAGAATTTAAAACTAGCAAGTTATAAAATTTGGCTTCCCAATGAATTTAGGATTAAACAGATGTAATATTAGATGTTTTGATATTGGATTATTAAATTTTTAGTTTCTATCAAATTTTGAAATTTTATTTTTAGTATTTATTAAAAAATTATATTTTTTAGTCTATACAAAATTATTATGTAACTAATTTAATTTAGACTATATTAAAACATCAATATATATTTTTGAATGATTTTTTTTTTTTGCATATATGCTAATATTATACAGAGTTCTCCATAAAAATGAGATCCAAATTCAAATTTTAGATCTATATTTTAAATACTTTTATCTTAAATATACAACGATGTTTAATTAATTCATCTCAATTAAAAAAATTAAATTTATATAAATAAATTTTTAATAATATTTTAAATATATTTATAAGATATTATACAAAAATTTAAAAATTAAAGAATATTTCGTTTCATCAAAAGACAAACCGTTTGATTAATAATTTCATAGAAATTAAAAAAAATGTACATGCATACATAAAAATAAAAATAAAATTATCATCTTTTTATCTTAGTAAGGTCTAGGAACACAACTAAAACAGATCAAACGAGAACTTGTCGTTGAATTAATTAGAAATAACTTATATTTCGTGCGGGTTAGCATCCTTCTAATCAGTTGTTGGGGCATTCCTTCTGCCTTCATTATTGAATGAATTTTCCTTTGTTTCAAACAAAAACAAACCACTATTGAGTGTTTGCCGCTATAACCAATTACTAAAATAGAGTAATATTAATGGAAAGTCACAATTATTCCTACGATCCTTTTAACTAAATTTTAAATAGTATTTTAATCTTTTTTTATTTAATCTTTTATTTAATATTATTATAAAAATTTAAAAATATAAAAAATAAAAATATGAGTTTATTTGAATATTTGAGTTATAAATTTGATAAATTTTGTATATGGAATATGATAATTAATTTTATGAGTTTTATTTGAAAATTTTGATGAATTTTTGTAAAAAAATGATAATATTATTAGCATTTTAAAACATAAAAGATCATACTGTTTACTGAAAATTAAATAAATGATCAAATTGAAAAAAAAAATAATAAATAACTAAAATATCATCTAAAATTAAGTTAAAAAACGCATAAACAATTATACCTAATGAAAATATAAATATAATATTATATAAAATAGAGTAGAGTCACCTTTAATTTTTCATATGTAGAACTTCCGGTATCTCCAACTAAGCCATTTAGAGCATCTTCAACGGTAGTCAAATGAATTCGTCTGCTAGCATGTAGTTATGTAACTTACAATTCTTTGTGAATTCACGATTGGAGTTGTGTCAAGGTGTCATCACGGTGCTCTCATGAAGGAACGTACTTTCACAATTTAATAATAATAAAATTACAACCATTATCTTTTTTTAATTAATTTATTAATAATAATAAATTTATAATAGTTAGTGGGTCTATTTAATGAACTCATGTTGAGTTCACCGGTTGGAATAAAAATTAATTAATTACTTCAAAATGATATAGTACAGTATACTCCATCTAATGAACTCTATGTTGAGTTCACCATTTTACACACTTACATTTATGGCTCAATTATTTGAAACTAAAAGCAATTGATTGGTGAATATCACATCATAAAAACTTTCTTAGCAAACTCTCCTTCTGCACCCAAAAATGGACTTGTATATTTGTTCTTTATAGTTTTGAGTTAGAATAAGGAAAAATGGACTTGTATATTTGTTCTTTATAGTGTTGAATTAGAATAAGGATTAAGTAAAAAGTATGATTTTTGGGATAATATATGCAACTAACTAACAATACTCCAATACTGTTATTTGTCATTGTAATTTACTAACTAACAATGTTCTAACACTAATTTTTCTACAAACACAAACAATTTAACAAGTCCTTGCATTTTTTCACAAAGCAAGTAACTAATTATCATATTCAAACTTCAAAGTATCTTTAACCGTCAAGTTAACATTAACCTCAATTAATTGTAATAACTAAAATAAGAAATAAATTATACTTTCTTTGGAAAATATGTATAGCAAATTTGGATATTGGACCTAGCAATTTCAAGGCCAAGAAAGTATTTCAAGTCACCCAAATCTTTAATTTTGAAAGACCAATTCAAAAAAGATTTAATTTTGGATATTTCATCGATGTTGTTTCTAGAAATTATGATGTCATCAACATATATCAATAAGACAATAAAGGATGAAGAAATTGATTTAATGAATAAAGAATTATCTGAATTAGATTGAGTATACCCTTTTGAAATGAGAGTAGAGAAAAGTCTAGCAAACGATTGCATACTAGATTGTTTTAAACCATAAAGATATTTTTGAAGTTTGCAAACAATATTTAAATTATGAGCAAATAACCCAGGGGCAATTGCATATAGACTTTCTCTTCTAAATTGCCATGTAATAAAATATTGCGAACATCTAACTTATGAAAATGCCAATTATAAGATGATGCAAGAGCAAATATCAGTCTTACGATAGTAAGCTTGGCTACAAGTGAGTAAGTATCAAAATAATTAATTCCTTCAATTTGGTTAAAACCTTTGACAACAAGACTTCATGACGTGTCTTATAACATTCTATAGAACCATCAGTGTTATATTTTACCTTATAAACCCATCGACAACCTATGGACTTCTTACCATGTGGCACCTTAGTAAGAGTCCAAGTGTTGTTCTAACCGAGGGCTGTTCGCTCAGACTTCATGACCGAAACCCAATTATTGTCTGTGGCAGCTTGTTTAAAGCTGGTAGGTTCATAAACAACGTAAATAGACGAAACAAAATGGTAGAAAGAAAATAAAAAAAAATTAATAAGATAAGACATGAGATGAATGATAAGATATAATGGACTTATGGTGCATAACATGTGCAAAATTACACTCAAAATCTTGTAAGTAATCATACGAGTTTTAGATTTATCATTCATTAAAAATAACCATGTAAATCATGAATAATTGTCAACAATAGTTGGAAAATATTGATAACCATCAAAAGAAGGGACATTAATAGGTCCCTAAATATTAACATGTATAAGATCAAAAATATGTAAAGAAACACTTTCACTAAAGGGAAAGGGGATTTTAGATATTTTGCCGAAACAAGAAGAGACACAAATCATATTTTTATTAACTGAAATGTAAGGAAATCGTTTATACATTTTTTGTAATTGGGTTATTGATGGGTGGCCTAACCTAAAATGTCGAACATCAAATTTATTTGGTAAAGTAGCATTAACTAAGGTAGTACAATGGTCATTAGAAACATGAGAAAATTCAATAGAAAAAACTATAGCAGAGGCATGAATATGATCAAGAATATAACAGCTATTACGATGCTCCATATGGACAATCATCTTCTAGTATGCAAATCCTAAATTGTACAAAAATTCTTAGAAAATAATAGTTTCCAATTCAATTTATGAGTGAGTTTTGAAATAGATATTAAACCAAAATTGAATACTGAGGAATAAAAACATTTAATAAAGGGACAAACATGATCAGAAGCCCCCGATCCATAATTCATAGAGAAAAACAATTAGAAACCAAACCTGTATTGGAAATACTAGATACTACGTGATAGGATTGATCTGGAATAGAATTATTGGTTCTAAAAGAAGTTCCAACATTAGATTTAGAATTATGTAGAAGATCGATTAATCAAAATATGATAATCTGTTTTGCTAAGATGATTGTTTGAAATGGGATGGTTTGTAGGCTGAGAAAGAGAATGATTAGTGGAATCATTTGTTGAAGACGAATTTGAAGATTGTTTTTTACGATCACCCGATGAAAAGCCATATTTAAAAGAATATGTGTATATGATGTGATTATTCTTATGGTAATGAGTATTAAACATGGAGGGCCAAGTTTGGCCACGACCACGACCATGATGGGATTGCTCATGATGTTGACTAGAATTGTTTGAAGTATTGATATTAAAAACAATAGAAGTATCAGGAGGATTATCGTTTGAATTGAGAACAAGGTCTTGTTGAACAACAAAAGAATACACCTTACTAATGGAAGGTAAAGGATCTATGAATAAATTATGTATGCAAACGTTATTGTAATCTTCATTCAAACCTTTTAGAAAACAAGTGATACACTCTTGTCTCTTGATGCTTGAAATAACGAATTGTTGTGTTGAGCCTGCAAGAACACGTAATAGGGCATGTGCATGATGGTGTTGGGCAAAGATCCTCCGATTCATCCAAATAATCTTCAAATTGGTGACATAGGTAGACAAAGAATGTTCACCTTGCTTGATTGAATGGAGATCAAGGAAGAGATCGGAAAATCAAAAATGATTTCCTTAAGTGAAACGATCACAAAGATCAGTCCATAACTTTAATGTTGAATCAATGCAAATAGAGAACATTAAAAACTCAAGATTGATCTTGGTTGTGAAAATAGAAAACGAATAATGTTCTTGGTTAGTTAAAATCAACAATTTAACTTATCTATTTAACTTGATAATCAAAAGAACGAAAAGTAAATAAAGATAAAGGTAGAGATATCACACAATGATATATCCTGGTTCACCTAACTCGGGCTACGTTCAGTTCTCACAACTGTGAGATTTTTCAATAAGCGTTCAAACAAAAACGTTCTTGGTTTTGCACAGTTTTGTTCAAATCAACTTTGATATATAACAACAATTTCTTTCCATCTAGAAAGGATTCAATGAGGTTACCTCTCAATCTTTAAAGAGGACTTTACAATTCACCTTTTAATCATAAAATGATTTTCTACAAATTACTCAAACTATAAACAATCCTTATAGTCTTGAGTTTACACAATAATGATTTAAAGATATTGGTAGAATCTAAGTATGTTCAATTCGTGTTTGAGAATAAATTCTGGATAAAAGAATTCAGTATAAGGATTCTGATATTTGAAGAAGAAAAACATAACTGAATCTTTTATTTGTGATGGATAAGCTTTCAAGTATGTAAGTGTACGTAAGTGATGAATTTTTTTAGTACTTGAAGTTCTAATGTTTCCTTAAGCTCGAGGTTCTTTTTATAGGCTTCAAGTAGGTTGATGTCAGCTATTTTGACCGTTGGAAAATGTTCAGTTGTCATGGGTCATATTTGACCAAAAACCATATTTTTTAAACCATGAATTTTTCTTGACTTGAAAATTATGCATTTTTGCTTATGTGTTAATAATGTGTGATGTCTAACTTCTCATTCTTGATTGTGATGTATGATCTTTATGCGCACAAACATCTCAGAGATATGTTTACTGTATTCAGATCAAGATTGCCTTTGATTCGACCAAAATAAGCTGGAGAATGATGTACACATGCTGGAGATTGATTGTTAATATGTTGGAGAGTGACATTATCATTATGGAGACTGATGTTAACATACTGGAGAATGATGTTAACATTCTAGAGACTGATGTTTGACATGTTGTCGTATGATCGTTTGTCACTTCTGCTTTGAATCATCTCTTTTAATTTGTTATCTTTTAGAGTGTTTCTTTTACTGATATGAGAGCTATATATTCCTTGAAAATGTATTGGAAATGCATTTGTATTTTGCAGGAGCTTTTCTTGCATTAGCAAATGATTTGAAATTGCTTGATGAAAATGAAAAAACGTGGAGAACATTCTTGAATTTTCAAAATATTATCAAGAATGTTGTTGGTTCTGTTATGTTTATTTTTTATTTTTTTTTAAATTGATTTTTGCTTGCATTGCTTAGTACTTATCTTTGATTATTACACTCAAAAGCAAATGTTAAATTAACACATCATTTAAAATTATAATTAGAGTCTTTAATTAATCTTTATTTATTTACGTCAAAATATTAATTAGAAATTTTGACTCAACACAACAAGCTTCTGAAATAATATTCGTATCGAATTACATAGTACTTGAAGGGGTAGTTTGTACTTGGTTTGTGGGGCACATATCATAGAATGATGATGGATAATGATATTGATAAGTTAAGAGTATTGTCCTCATATCACTTTGCACAACAACAACTTCACCGGCATATCAACAACAACTTCTACATCTCCGATTACAATTCGCACAACATTGATCCAACGGCGAAACTAGCAAAAAATTTATGAGCTAAATATTAAAAAACAAAAAGTTTATTTTTAAAATTAGTATATAAAACTTGCATGATTATAACAAAAATTCTAAATAATATTTACTTAATCTTATGAAATATAAATTAAAACACCAAAAAAATTTAAAAATATTATAGTTATTCAGAAAAGTTGATAACCACGTTTTCAAAAAAAAAATCAAATTAATTTAAAATTGATTTTGATTGATTAACAATATATTTTTTTAACATAAACGTGTAAATTATTTGAAAATCACTATTATGTTTGTATATGAGTCTTGTTTTGATAACTTCTATTGCTAATAATGATACATATGTAACTACTTTAGAGATGGAAAATGACAAAACAAGAGATAATATTTTTACTTTTCGATTTTTACTAATTTTAGACAAAGAAATTTGTTAGGAATTGCAAAATTTATATTATTAGAGTAGATAAATATAATTATATACTAATTTATTCACAAAAAATAACTTTTTTGAGTTAGCCAGGTCATCCCACCACTTTACATACATTCACGTCATAATATAGATCTAGATACATATTTAATTCTTAAGAAAAAATTACACCGTCGACACACATAAATTAACCTTTTGTTCCTAATAATTTTTTCTATTTATTGCAAAAAGAAAAATATAAATATAAAAAACTAAGTATTATTCAATAATATTATATAAAAAGTAATTATTTTCCATGAAAAGTAATAAAGTTTATGGATTTCTTCTATTTGTGTAGAATCACCTTAAACAATACTTAAAAGAGAAAGGAGCCCGTACGTGTTTGTTTGTATACATGTGCATGGACGTTAATATATAAAAGTATTATCAAATTTAATCGGGATCAATGATCTTGTAATTTAATCGTGTGAACAAATAACATAATCATTTAGAAAATAATACAAACTACCTATAAATTCTCATGAAAATATATATATATATATATAGGAGGAAAAATGATATTTAGCTCACCCTTTTTGGTATTATAGGAAGTGTCAGTTAAATCCCTAGCTGAGACCTCAAAGGAGATCAAAAGAACCATAGCCAAAAGGCCAAGGATGAGAATTGACTTTTTCAAATCCATTGTTCAATATTAGTAGTGAAATTAAGATGAGAAAATTTGTAACAAAGTGTGATTAATATATAGTGGAGTTTTGGGATGTATACCATGACCTTTACTTGGTGGTTGGGAACTCTATAGTCACTATTTATTCAATCTTATCTAAAATATATGAACTCTTCAACTAAATATTTTTTCTGATTTTGAATATAAAAAAATAAAAATAAAAATAAAAATAAAAAAATTGTCAACAAAAAATGTATACATTTAATCTAAAATTTTAATTTAATATATTTATTTTTGTTGATTTATTTTCTTTTATATTTAAAACCTTAGTGAAAATGAGTATATAATTAAGTGTTGTTCTTGATCGGAGGCTATGAAATTAATATGAATTATAAAACGAAAAAAAAAATCACTATTTTTTATGTAGAAAAATTGAAAAGAGACCACAAAAAATTAAGGACATATTATTATGTAAATAATAAAAATAAAAAGACTAAAATTATAAATAGTTGTGAAGTAGGTATGATAGAGAGAGGGGGTGGAAGGAGTTTCCAAGATGTTTAGTGGCATACGACTTCCTATTTATTTTTCTCTTATTGTTGAATGTGAAAGAGACAGTTCATTGGTTGATGCCTCTTATAATGGATAATTTTAATGGACCATCAATAGTCTAGGTTCAAATTAATTAGGACCTCCCTTTAAATATTATATAAATATTTGGAGTGGTTTATTTAAATTTATTTATTAGTATAAATAATTGTCAAACTATTTAAGAGATTTTATGATAATGGCATGTATCTAGGTTACTTATAATTAATTTTCATAAATATTCTAAGAGTACACTAGTGTCTATGAAAACAATTTAATTATATATAGGAGGTATAAGTTATTTTTGAAGAATTATGAATAACTTATCTATCAATCAATGAAATTGATCAGATAAGTAAATTTGTAAGTGAAATCTACGGTTTAATATTTTCTTTACTTGAATGTTTTTTATATAATCAATTTACATTAGTTGATACATAAATTACCCAAAAATCTTCAAACATAATTGCAAAAAATATCATTT
>JBBPBS010000247.1:2159160-2170503 GCA_037974835.1 Cicer judaicum
TTTTTTGTTGTGTTTTTATTGCATATATATTTTATTGTTTAATATCTATTTATTTTAATTTGTTTGTTTTAAATTTATCATAATTATTTAACTTATCGTAATTTTAGTATTAATATCATGTTATAAGTTTTTAAATTTAAAATTTGAAAAGATTGTGTTGTTGAGAAAGTATATATTTTCATGGTATTAATTTAAATTTATATTTGAAAAAATGGATATGTTAAGGATAAATTTGTAGGAAAAATATCTGACATTAGGAATTGCCTTAATAATGTAATATACAATTTATGTTTAAATTTAAAAAACAAAACAAATATGTTTAAAAGTTAGTTTGTCTTTGTATAATAGTATAACTCGCATTGATTTAAGTGTAAATTTAAAAAAAATTGATATTTTAAGGGTAAATTTATCCAAAAAAAATAGACTAAAAATAGAAATTGTCTTTATAGAATGACAAAAAAATATAAATTACTAAAGTTAAATTTATAAAATCTAATAACTTAAATGTGCAAAAGAAAGTCTGACTAAAATAAAAAATTATATGTGTAGTTTTAACAAGTTTAGTAATAAAACTCACACGATCTATATAGAGAAGTTGAGTATTATAGCTCCGAACTCAAATTCAACATATTATGTATCTCCAGATTCTTTTATTATATGAGGTGGACTTATGGGACTAAGAATTGTCCTAATAGTATTAATATAATATAATGTTTTACACTTTAAAATTAATTATTTTTTAACTAACCCAATATTTTATATATGATATGATTTTATAGGTGTGATTTCAGTATCATTAGAAGGAGAAAACAAAGATCAAGTAGTAGTAATCGGAGACCAAGTAGATTGTGTTTGTTTGACTAAAAAGTTGAGAAAGAAAATATCTTATGCAACACTTTTAAGTGTTGCAGATGCAAACGCTTCTAGTGACGAAGGTAGTGAAACTAAAAAGGAACAAAAAGATGCAGAAAATACTAGTTCAATTGAAAATTTATCAATTGTTTGTTGTGAGCAAAACAATCCTCAACCTTGCCCCTTATATTACATAGTTCATGATCCATACCCTAATAGTTGCTCTATACTTTGAAAATATATTGCAGCACTATATGTTATCAACATTTTATCTAATGTTTTTTTAAGGAATTATTTTTTAAAGAAAAATTAGTATAAAGACATCACGTGATTAACGTGAGATCCTAATTACGTTGATGTTTCAAATTAATCACTTATTATTTACATCATCCTAACATATATATTATTATTGGGAGGTCAAAATTGATACTCCACCTTTGACATAATACATGGAGGAGAGAGAGTAAAAAATAACCAATTACATTTCTTGAGTATTTTAGTTTGAATGCTATTCGCACTATTCATCATTTCCCTAACAAAAATAACTATGTACACATCCGGTGAAAATATGGTGCATGAATACTAAAATTAACAAATCAAATTATTTTGTAAGATTTAGCCTTCTCACTCTTTCTAACAACTAAATTTTTATTAAAATAAATTGTCATATTATGGAGGCTCAATGGGCCTTGATTTCAATTATACACCTATAATTTCGAGAAGCCCAATGACAAGATTTAAGAAGATTGTAAGATTAATTTTTTTTCCAACGTCTTATCACAAAAATTTACCCCTGCTCTAAAAAGTCTTCTAAATTTCAAATTTACCACTGATGTGTTTTGTAATATATATTTTTTTTTTTTAAATTCATTCACTTCTACGAAATTTTAGATGTATGGAGTTTTTTATAACACAATACTCTCTTACTCATCACATATGAAATTATGGATGTGTTTTAAAAAAATTCCATTTAAGTTTGTCAAAAACAATACTCTTCCACTCAAATGATATTTGATATATGTTAAAAAAAACTCAATTTCAATTTGTTGGAATAAAAAACTCCCCACCTCCAACAAAAAGATATTGATAACACTAGTTCAATTGAAAATTTATCAATTGTTTGTTGTAAGCATGTCATCTCTTTTTTTAAATGTTAATTCATGTTTTTTATCTTTTCAAAATGTTAAATTAACTCATGATCAATTTTAGTTACACTCAAAAAATCTAGAACGTTCTTGATTAGTGAAAAAATTATTTTTACGTGATCAGTGATAGTGAATGAGAAATAAAAAATGATATAGATAAGAAAATCACACAATGATATATCTTGATTCACCTAATGTGGGTTGCGTCTGGTCTTCACAATTTGTGAGTTTTTCCATTAATGTGATCCACACAAGAATATTTTTATTTTCACACAATCTTTATTGATCAATTACAACGTTCACCTTTCAATCTTAAAAGGATTTCTACAATTACCTTTTAGGTAAGAAAGGATTTTTACAAGGTACATTTTAATCACTAACTTTTTTTTATAATATACTCAAACTATCTTAAGAAATAGATTTGAGTTTCAAATGAAATTACGATAGAAGTTTGTAGGATTAGAATCTACTCAACACTTGTTTGAGATTGATTATTAACAATAACTCAATAAAGAGATCTTTGACTATATTAACAGAGAGATTAAGTTTTTTCTTGATTGAAGAGTTTTGTTTGCTCGAGTATGATTGTTTTAGTGGTGAAATGATTGCATTGAAAACTATTGTTGTTGTCTTCACATTGATGCTTCTTTTATAAGCATAGAGAATGTTAGAAAAGACTAATTATAGTTGTTACTAAACCTGAAGACAAACATCTGTTTAGAGTGAGATTTAATAGACATGTATATTATTTAATCCAAAACGTTCTTCTTTATAACCAGAACGTTCTTTGTTTTGTGTTGAATGGAAAATGTGGTTGAAGGATTTTGCATTTTGCTGATGTCAGTTTTTGTCTCAAAGGCATGATGAGCTTTCTCCAAAAGATGCAGCAACAATGTCATTTCATCCTTGTTGTCATAGTTGTATTTGTTCATAGCTTATCTATTTAGAGATTAATTTGGTCATTGATATTGATGTTGTTTTTTTTGCTTCTTTTGGCCTTTAGCTAAACTTTTGGACTTGAGTATAATTTTGAGTTGTGTTGATATTATTTTATCTTATGATATAGATTATGGAAAATAATTAATTCTACTTTTGTCCTTAAAACGAACTAAACAGGATGATCTTGATAAACCAAAATGATACTTTTATAAATCTAAATGATGTTGATTACCCCAAATGATCTTGATTATCTAGAATGATCTTGTAATCAGTTTCCAGTTCAGTTAAGGCACAATGCTTCTTTGATTTTTATCATTGTGTGATTATTGAATGTTGTATGAATGTATTTGATCATCTATCTATGAATAAAACACTCAAGAACACAAGTTAAACATCGACACAATCAAAATCATGATTAAGGTTTAATTAACTTGTTTGTTTTATCTTCAAAACACTTGATTTAAGATTTTGTCTCAATATTTACATCATCCTAAAATATTATTTCTGGAATGTCAAAATTAACACTCCACCTTTGACAAAATACATGGAGGAAAGAGAATAAAAAATAACCAATCACATTTTTTCGTTTATTTTAGTTTGTGTACTATTCACGCTATTCTTCATTTCCTTAACAAAAATAACTATGTATACATTTGGTGAAAAATATGCGAATAAATACTAAAATTAACAAATCAAATTATTTTGTAAGATTTAATTTTTTTCACTCTTTCTAATAATCAACTTTTCATTTTTAAAATAAATTGTCATATTATAGAAATCCAATGGGCCTTAATTTCAATTATACACCTATAATGTCGAGAAGCCCAATGACAATGTACCGTGCACCCCTCTTATTTTACCTCCCACTCCCCAACCATAAGGAAAAGACTATATTGCCCCTAGTTTCATCTATAAAAACCTCACCAAAAATTCACTTTCTTTTTTTCACTCATTTCTTCGGAACTCTGAAATATTCGAACCTCCCACTCTACCAAAACTTCGAATCTTTAAAATCTCCAAAATAAAAAAGTAAGACAGTTTTCGAAAGTTTCCTTGGACTTGAAAGTTTCGAAACACATTTTGTCCAGAAAATATCAAACTTTCAAAACTTTCGTTAAACATGAAAGTTTTGAAACACAGATTTTCAAAAGTTTCCTTGAGGTTGAAAGTTTCGAAGGACATTTTTTCCATGAAATATCAAACTTACTGAACTTTTTTTCAACATGAAAGTTTAGAAACATGAAACTTTCGAAAGTTTCGAGCAATGCAAAAGTTTCGAAATGGAACTTATTCGAACATTTTGAAAATTTTGAAACATGAGGTTTCGAATGTTTGGTATATATAGAAACATCAAATTTCGGAAATTTAGGAAACGAAATTTCCGAAATACATTTTTTTAATAATAAATCAATAGTAATAAATAATAATAAATATATAGTAATAAATAGTAATAATAGATACTAATAAATAGTAATGAATTTTCTACTTAATTTCAAAAATAGTAATAAATTTAATTAATAATAATATTATAAATTTATTTTTTAAAATAATATTTTAATTATAAATTAAAACTTTCAAAAGTTTTGATTTTTTTTGATATTTTCGAAATTAAATTACTTCAAAAATTTGAAAGTTTCGAAATGTATTTCGAAAATTTGAAATTTTCGAGCATCACTTTTCGGAAGTTTCAAATTCATCAAAACTTTTGAAAGTTTTGATGTTTTCTAGAAAATTAAATTTCAAAAATTTTAAATTTAATAAAACTTTCGAAAATAGGAATGAGAAATAGAGTGACAATTTTTTTTATGATTTTATACAAAAAAAAAAAAGGACAAAATAGTCTTTATGAAAAAATTGAGGATGAGAGGTAAAAGTGAGAGAATGCACAGTAAAATTCCCTTCAATTTTTTTTCAACGACCTATCACAAAAATTTGCCCCTTACCCATCTTAAATTTCAAATTCATCAACTTCTACAAAATATTAAATGTGTTGTGTTTTTGAGTTTTTCATTACACAAAATTCTCTTACCCACCACAGATGAGATTATCAATGTGTTTTAAAAAAAAAAATCAATTTAAATTTGTCAGAACACTTTACTCTTTCACTCCAATGAAATTTAATATATGTTACAAAGACTCAACTTTAATTTGTGGAGTTTTCTCCCCACCTCCACAAAATTTGAGATCTACTCCAAAAAAACTTAAAGTCTTTTCCTAACACTAATTATATTCATAAAAAATAAAATTGAATCTTTATTTTATTTTATTTATTACAATAAAGTGTGATTTGGATAATTTATAGAGATTTATGGGAGTAGGGTATAATTATGGGGATTGAGATAAATTTCTCTTCTATCACTCATGTTCATTTGTTAGGAAACAACACCTAAATTGGTACAAATTATATAAGTTATTAGTCCAATATGAAAGCATAAGGGAGTTTTATTTTCTGTATTAAATAATTAAATTCCAATTTATTTATGCTAGGTAGATGCAAATATAAAGGGATTAAGGTATATAAACTATTTCAAATAAAAAAAATTAAAAGACCTAAGAAAATTAGGTATGTTAAAGGGATGAAAATATATTTAAACTAAAAATACACAAGCTCTTAACTCCATCTAGGATTTCCATAGACTTCTTAGTAAAGGCATGAAGCAAGAATAAAATAAAAAAACTTGACTTGTGAATTTTTTCATGAAAAAAACAAGGAGATTCTTCATTCATGTGAATTTCACTCGTTGTACCTTACCCTTTATATCAATTCATCCTAAATAATATAAAAATAAAAATAAATACACAACATGCACACAAATTAAAAAAGCATTTGAAAAATAATAATGAAGAATCCTTATAACTTTTTTTTATGGCTTCCTAACCTGTCCCCAAAGCTACTTGTATCAAACAAAAGTACTATAAGAAAGAGAAAAGAAAAAAAAAAAAAAAAGTACCCCATGGACAGAAGACATTGTAACCAAAAAAGAATAGACATAACCTTAGGAACAAGCAAGCTTTATGAAAGCCTATCCACTACAAGCCATGTGCAAAAAGTAAAAAAATGTGATGCAAAAAGCAATAAAAACATTGCACTTAAATCCATTTCCTTTTTTCTTTATTTAACTTTCCATCTTCTATTATTTTCTGATTAAGTGGTACCATTCCAGCTTTGCAATCCCCTGTGGACAGATCATGATCAATATTTATTTCTAGTGCACATGTGAACAATTTTATATTTAGGTATAAATTAATTACACTATAAAAAAAAATGTGCACATTTTACAGGGGCGAAATCTTTTAGAAACGTAAAAAATATTTTGAAAAAACAAAATTTTCATGGATATTCGATGAGTACAAATGGTTAGAAAATCACTCACGAAACATTTTTCGAAGGATTAGCTATTGGAAAATTGTTTTCGATTGGACTAACTCCTATGAAAGGTTTTTCAATTTCTCCAAGACTAAGTGACAAGTTGTCAAGTGATTAGACATGTGGACAATTTGTGTCAAAGGTGGTTTTGAGGAATATATCTCTAAAAAAACACTAAATTTTCAAAATTTTCAAGAGAACAACACTTGAAAATAGAGTTTTTTCTTGTAATGTTAATTTCTTAACAAAGCAGTAGACTTTAATAGAATTCAGTGAAGATGAAATTGTTTGAAAGAATATAAATTTAAACTTTAACTATAACAATTATCAGTAATATTTTATTTATTTTTCAATCAAACTCTAAAATGACATAATTCTTTTTCTATAAAAAAAAATTTAGTATAACCTTTGAAAAAAAATATTTTAATGTCTATTATTGTTAGTTCAAAAGTAAGAATGTCACTTGTTACCTTTTATATACTTTATACAATTCTAATAATGCAGCAACCTCCATATCATATATGTATATGCATTGACATATATAAAGTTGAGAACAATATCATTGTGAATTTGTGAAACTTTTTCCTTGTGAAATTTCTAAGCTTTGATGGGTTTCACTGTTGGGTTGGTAAGAAGTGTCTTCTCAAGAAGGTCTCATGAAAACAAAGTAAGTATTTCTAATTTATTCTCTTCAAAACACACTTGCCTTAAAATTGCGACGATATTTTATATTATCGAGAATTACAATCAAATACAACTGACATAATATAACTTTAACTGCGCCTGCAATGAGATTGTGGGAAAAAAAAAATTTATTGGAGCTAAAATTGCGGTCGCAAACTCCAATGGTTGTGATCAACCATAGAATTAGTGGAAAACACTTTTGTTTGTTCAATTTTATAGTTCAAATTTTGTTCTTATAGATTGCTATTTTTGTAGAGTCCAAGAACTCTAAACCAGCTTTGAATTATCTCATGCTAACAGATAATGAGGCGCAATTCAGCAGAAAATAGAAGATGGATATCTGTGAAATCATACTTGTGTGGCAATGAATTCAATTCAGTTCTTGCAGAGGAAGATTCAGCTTCAGTTAAGAGCTCTGAAGTCACAGTAACACAATCCATTCAAGAGGATTTTTTGAATGATACCATGAGTGAAGAAACTGTTGAGAATGTGAAAGATAAAAGGACATATTCAAACTCCAAATCATTGAATGAAGAACAAGCAGCTATTATTATTCAATCAGCATATAGAAATTTTCTGGTTAGCTTTCTTATACATTGATGTCTTCAATTTTCTTATTCATACCATAATGTGTATTTAATTGTAATCATGTGATTCATGGTATGTTTAAGCCATGCATAATTAAGGAATTAATTAATATTTGTTGCTTATATATATTAACATCACTATTATATGTTACACATTTCAGTGGAGGATTAAAAATGAAGAAATCACAAAGTCAGAAAGTGGTGAAGAGAAGTTGAATTTAGTAAGTGAAAGTCCAGATAGAAAATCTATGGCCACATCAGTTGAAGTTCAAACAGGGAACTCCAATGAAGTTTTCTCATTTGAAGGAGAAAAAATGAGCATTTACCACCGTATTCAGCATAGGAACAGAACTAGAGGAATAAAGCAGCAAAAGGTATAATAAAAATAAAGATAATGTTACTTTGTAAACTAGCTCATTATTTTTTGGTTAAAAGGGAAATAATATAATAAAACTTGGAATATGGTTAAGTGAATAAATTCATAAGGCAAGGACAAAGCAATCAGAGAGAATTACTGGTTAAGATTTATTTTTTTTAAGATACTTTAAACTTTGCATGATTAAATAAAAGAGTGGTTAACATTTTATCAAAAAACAGAAAATAAAAGAAAAATATATAGAAGAGTGGTTAAAAATATGTTAAGAAAATGCTTGGTCCTGGCTCAAGTCTTTTAAAATTCTAGTGTGATGATGATGTTGGAAGTTTAATTAATCTTCCACTAGGCCACATTTCTCCTACTTATTATTTGCATCTCCAAAAAGGTGAATTCTATGTAGAAAGTGGACTATTTGATAGATGATCTACTATAAATTGATATTTAAAAAATTGTTTGAATTTTATACAATGGTGGACACTAATTTTTGAAAATAGAATTTTACGATTATTTTTATATGTACGGCTAAGACAATAATTTGATTTTGTCATTGATTTAATAAAATAAAATAAATAAATATACGCCTATCAAAACTCAACTTATATTTTTTTCTTTTATTTTATGGAACAGACAACAATCGTATTAATTTATCTAATAATAAATAGAAGAAAATAAAAATGTCAGTCTACATTGTGATATAACATATTCACAAAGGTAACATTTCATGTAGCACATTGTGTTTCTAAGCTACATAATAACAGAGATCTTTTTCAGGAAGAATGGGATGACAGTACTTTGAGTAGCAATGTTTCAAAAATGAGGATGCAGAACAGAATGGAGGCGACAACAAGGAGAGAAAGAGCATTGGCTTATGCTTTCTCACAACAGGTAAAACAAAAACTATTTCATATAGTTCAATATTTGAAATTTATTAAATTCTAAAATAACATCTAAAATTGAAACTCTTTGATCACATTAGTTATTGAAAGTCGATGATCACATTAATTCATCTATCATAATTTTCGAACTAAATTGGTCAACACAAAAAATGTTTATATAATTGAGAATTATCAATTACAAATATTATAATTTTTGAACTAAATTGGTCAACACAAAATATGTTCATATAATTGAGAATTATCAATTTCAAATATCATTTCAAAATTTTGTGAATATAACCCATATTCTTATAAATTCATATATCAAAGTCTTGTCTTTTTAAATTAACTTATTTAAATTTATCTAATCACATAAATATTTATAAGATTATTTTAAATTTTTTTATTGAAACAACTTAGGACATGTTTCTAATAAACTTTTATAATTTATTATAAAAATATAGTATACATAACCACAATATAAATGATTAATTGAGTGTTTTACCTAAAGAGGGTCTAAATTAGTGATTAATGTAAAAGAACAGTGTTGAAAACAAAAGACTAATCCTCATTGTTGCAGCTAAGAATATGTTCAAAGAGAAAATTGGCAAAACACAACAACATGGAACAAAATATGAGCTGGAGTTGGCTTGAAAGATGGATGGCAACTCGTCTTCAAGAAAGCTCATCAGTTGAAAGCCATACAATGAAACAAAATGAAAATTTTAACAGTGATCACAAATTCAGTATAAAGACAAGATTTTTAGATGCTTCTGGTGAAGAAAAAGAGAGTTGTGGTTCAAATGAAGTGCCACTTCATTTTGATAACTTTTCAATGATTTCACATGAAGATAAAGTTAGCTTCAAATCACCAACAGCAAAGACTAACTTCAAAGCTAGGAGAAGTGTATCAAGGAGGAAAACAGTTCCAAGTAATCAATTCCATGAAGAACATTTAAAGGTAAGAATCTTCTCATTAGTTTCACAAACTATCCATGTCAAGCCTAAAACATACATAACTTGGTTTTGTGGAATTGAAAATTGATTCCTAAATTACTTTTAAATAAATCATAGTTTGATCATTAAACTATGTATTATTTGCGAGGTTTTAAATCACGGTCGTAGTTGCGGTTGTGTCACAATCAAATAATGTTGATGTGACTGCAAATATGATTATATTCTGATTCCAGATACATTAAAAATCTTAATGTCACAAATCAATTGAAAATGTAAACATTATTTAAGTGTCTTTAACATTTGTACTCCTTTGACTTTAAATATAAATAAGAAGTTATATTTATTTAGATTAAAATTTAGATAAAAAAATTTGGACTAAAAAATATGTATTTTTTTTCTTCTTATATTTAAATTCCAAAGGGAGGATATGTGTGTATATTGCTTCTCTTGCTAGTACATATTTATCACTACCATCACTACCATGGATATTATAAATATGTTTATTTTTTATTTTTTATGTTTTTGCAGCTAAGTATGAGAGATGGTTCAAACAATGCTATCAAGGATCTAAAGCAAAAACCAAAGCAAGATGGAAGCATGACAGAAATTAGTCAAATTACTATTAGCACCCTCAAAACTTCTAATGAGTGACTTCTTACATGAATCTTTAAAATAAAGTCAACTAATTATGTGTGTCTAGTATTAAGTAGGAAGCAGGACAAAAATGACATTAGTACCCTCAGAGCTTCTAATGAGTGACTTCAAAGTTCATATATTAAATATTTGTGTCAAATAAATTCATCTTGTGTGTCTAATGTTGAGCTGTTAGGGTTGAATTTTCTCTTGTAGATTGTTGATTCCATCACCCTATTTGTATAATTTCTCTTCAGTACAGTACATAATATCAAGTCAATGGAATAAGATTATTTGCTTTTCAGATATTTTTTTTATTTTTTAAGCTCTAAAAACAATATAATCACAAATGAGATTCTGAAATAAAATTCGCAATGTGATTATTATTCTACTCTTTAATTTTTTTACTACAATTACTAAATTAATCTTATATCACCTCTAATATTAAAATTGTATGATTTTGCTTTTGTCAAAATAAAATAACACAAAATTATATTGCATAAAATTATTTTTTTGTTAATGACAAATAAATAATAAACAAGCTTTTCTTTAAGCCATCAAAATTTGGAAGTTGAATTGAATTCCAAAGCTCCTTCAATACCATTTTCTTTATATTCACTAGATATAAACTCTGTAACATAAGTGAAATTAACTTTATATTTATGGTTTGTTTACTTCGTGCAAATATTTTTTATTTTATATTTAAAATTTTGTTTTAATTTTTTATAATAATAGAATAAGAGATTTTTAAAATGAACAATTTTTTATTTTTATTATTTTTAGAATTACATCTTTATTAACCTTTCACTTTAAAAGTCTCTTATCAAACAAAATTAACATACATATAAAAAAAATAAAAATACAATAATTTCACAAAGTAAATATACCTACTTCCCATATTTTTAAATTTCATTTTCATTCTCATTTC
>JBBPBS010000247.1:2170613-2199367 GCA_037974835.1 Cicer judaicum
AAGAGTGTAAATCAAATATTTTTCTTGCAATTTTCTTTTATAACTTCGGAAAACAAGTTTATAAGTAAAAAAATGTTAAAAATATTTTTCATTATTTATAAAATTACATTCTTCATAATATATATTTTGTCTTCTATTCATCCAAATTATTCGCTAAACAAATCGTCCATATTATTAACAATTTTAAAGTATATATTCAAATATGTGAGATTTAGGCACATTATTCATTGAAAAAATCAAAATTATATATAAATATGTCTTTTGCTAATAATTTTAATTCTCAAATATATCTTTAGTCATTAATATTTTAATTTTCTAATGTATTTTTATTGTTTAATTTAATACATAAAATTATTAACAAAAAAAAAATGTCGAAAATCTATTTGTAATTTTAATATAATCAAAAATTAAGATGAAAATGCTACATATTAAAAACTAAAATAAAATTTGAGTTTAATTTATATATATCCATTAATGTAAAAAAAAATATACAACCAACAACACACGAACAATTGTCAAACATTATTAAGAATATATCACTTCTTCTTAATTGACAATTTAAAAACTCCTCATCTAAAAATTCATAAAATGTTCAAAGCAAGGTTTGCCAATGCCATTCACCGTGACATTGACAATTAAAAAAATCACCCAAAAAAAATGACGAGATTGACATGGCAATTTGGACTTTTCACACAATCTTAGAGTGTTTTTTGAGTATTGGGGTAACTTCCCATTCCTTGTAATATAATCTTCCTCTATGTTCTCTTTCTCCTTTCAACCTATGAATTCACAACTCCATTTTTCACAACAACCCATAATCCAAAATGTCACCTTTCTTTCTTCTACTTCTCTTGATCTCTTCCTTGAATCTTGGGCATGCACAATCCCAACCCAAAAACCAAGCTTTCTTATCCATGTTAATTACCCAAAATGGCCTTGATTTCGTGAAACAATTACTTGTAGAAAAAGCAATTTCCTCCTTAATTTCACTCCAATTACCGAATATTGAAAAGAGTACCAAAATTCCATTAATGGGTAATGTTTACTTGGTGCTTTCTGATATCACAATGTATCAAATCGATGTTCCTTTTTCTAATGTCAAGCCTAAAGAGACTGGAATTTTGATTGTAGCTTCTGGGGTTAGTTGTAATTTGAGTATGAATTGGTATTACTCTTATAGTACTTGGCTTGGTCCTGTTAGGATTTCTGATCATGGTTCAGCAGAAGTTCAGGTATGGAAATTGTGATTTTTTTTTTGTATTTTTGTTTGTAGGTTTTTCTATATTGAATGATAGTGCTTATACTTCTTGTTTTTGGCTAAGTAGCAAAATTGTGTTGGTAATAGAAAAATAATCTTTTTAGGATTTAATTCATATGTACTTTCGATCAGTGTAAAAGATCATAATGGTCTGATCATTAAAAATGTTTGACTTTAATTTTATATCATAATTACTTATAAAGTCATATTACAATAAGAGATTATCAAAATAATCTTTTTCTTTGTAATTTTAATTCATATATTTACAGAGATGGTATAAAGATTCTTTTACACTCTATGTCAATCACAATTGTTGGATCAATAAAAATATTTGAACTTTAATCATATCTATATTAAAAGCCATACGAAGGTGATTTGTGATTGGTTTGCATTGTATAAAGTTTTAGACCTATAGAGTATCAAACAAAATTCATCTCTTTGTTCATAATGTAAAACTTTTTGAGCGTATATCAAAACTAAACTCGTGTTTATGAATGAGGTTTTAGTTTAGTTTTTTTATTGAACTTGTTGGTTTAGATATTTGAGTATTAACTAGTTCTCATGCATGCTTTGGAATTTGAATAATACTGTGTCATTTACTGTTGTGGGTTTAGGATCTACCAATGTCGACTCATTTGATTATAAATTGTATTGCTGCACTAAGTATGAATAATATAACTTATATATCGTACTTATTTTTATATATGGTTGATTTTCTAGTGTTGGTGAATTATTCAATATCTGTGATTATTTCTTGTGAATATTGGCTCAAAATGATACTTGTTTCTTGTTAGTATGATATTTGTTTCTGTCTTTTCATTTTCTTCATGAATGTAATAAATAAGGAATTTGATAAGTGCTGTTGCTGGAAAGGTTGAAGGCATGGAAGTTGGACTTACATTGGGATTGAAGAACCAAGAAGGATCTTTGAATCTCAAACTTATGGACTGTGATACTAATGTTAAGGATATTTTCATAAAATTTGATGGAGGTACATCTTGGCTTTATCAAGGGTATGACAATAACCATATTAGATTCTACCTCATTTCATATTTCGTGTATCTTTTGTTGCCTTAGAATGTGTCTAGCTTTCCTCTTTTTATGTATAGTTTCGTCTATACACCAGTATTGTCAAATAGCGGCTATAGTGGCGTTATACCGTAACAGAATTTGAACAAATTGTTATCGTTCGAATTACACTATTTAATACAAATTGTTGTCAAATAGTGGCTATAGTAGTGCTATAGCATTGTAGTGTAATAAAATTTGAACAAACTGTTATTTTCTACGATCCACGGTTGACAACATTGCTATATACGTACTATATTATCACTTTTATTTGGTAGTAAATGATGTTATGGTGTTTTGACTTTTAGTTTTGATTCATATCTAACAGGATTGTTGATGCTTTTGAAGGGATAATTGAATCAGCAGTAAAAAATGCTATCACCAAGAAACTTGGAAAAGGGATTTCAAAGCTTGATTCATATTTGAAGAGTCTTCCAAAGGAGGTTCCAGTCGATGATCACTCCTCTTTGAATGTAACTTTTGTCAACGATGTTTTACTAAGTGACTCGTCGGTTGGATTTGAAACAAATGGGTTGTTTATAGAAAGAAATGGTTCCCTACCTATTCCTAACCTCTTCCATAAGAACACAAAACTTCCAATTCTATGCACCAATTTGTCCAAAATGCTAGCAATCACTTTAGACGAGGCTGTTTTCAACTCTGCATCAGCCTTGTATTATGATGTAAGTTTGGATGTTTGGTCACGGTCTTAAACAGTGTTTGAAAAACCAAACTAGATAGTTCAACCAGTTAAGCCTTTAACATGGTTTGGTTATTTTGCTGGTTTGGTCTCCATTTCGAGCAATTTATGATGGTTGAACCATGACTCGGAGGTCTTATCGTTTTGATGTCCGGTTCGGTTTTTAAAACATTAGTTTCAAAGCATGAATTTTCTTAAAATATTTTGTTTTCTATGCCATTGGTTTGGATTAGTGTCAAATGAGAAATCGGTTCAATGTTCAGGCAAAGTTTATGCATTGGATTGTGGACCAAATACCAGATCAATCGCTATTGAACACTGCAGGATGGAGATTTATCATTCCCCAGCTGTACAAGAAATACCCAAATCATAAAATGAACTTGAACATATCTTTTTCTTCTCCTCCACGTGTGGAGATTTCAAATCATAAAGTCGGTGCTAACGTATTTGTAGACCTAACGATCGATGTTTTGGAAGAAGATAAAGTAATACCAGTGGCATGCATCTCATTGGTAGGATCTTTGATATATTTAATTAACTTCATTTTTTGCGCTAATCTATGTGTTTGTTTTTTGGACATGACTTCCCTGCATTTGGAAATCCCGCATTCACATTTCACGCGTTTGGAGCATCAGTGGTCGTTTGATCCAGATCAGATGGTTGTCATTCAAACTCAATATTTTGAATTATAAAATGGAAAAGAAAATGTTTGCATCTTTTTGCACCATCAAATCAAAACCAGACGACCACCGATGTCTCAAATGTGTGAATGTGTGTATTTAGTGAATGCAGGAAATCCAAATTCTTGTTTTTGGACTGTTTTTTCTATCACCATTCTTATTATGAGACTTTGACTACATATTACTTGGTGTTACTAATACTTTAATGTTATTATTTTGATTATGATGATTTGTATGATTGTTGATCTGTTAGAGTGACCATTATTGCTATATGACACTGTTTGGACAGGTGATTCAAGCTTCAGGATTGATCAAAATAAATGGAAACAACCTTGTAGGTACTGTCAGATTGGATGACTTTGGAATGTCATTAAAATGGAGCAACGTTGGCAATCTGCGAATGTACCTTATTCAGGTGCCTTTATGTTGTATATGTAATATAACACCTATAGTTTAATGATTATGTATTGACAAAGTTAAAAATAATTATGCAACATTCAATCATATCTCATCTTAGATTCACGTTATAATATTACTTCTTAATGTATATATACAATTATTTATACGGTGAGATATGATTTGATTGGATCCCTATGTATATATAACATATGTAATGTAACTGAGTTTAATAACTATGTACTAGCAAAGAAAAGAATTAGTCATCCAATTATATATCATTGTGTTGTAATATTACTTTTGAAAATATCTTTACTTACCTACATGACCAAATATAATTGGATTAAAAATTATATTCATCCAATTATATATCATCATGTTGTTTGAAAATATCTTTACTTACCTACATGATGAAATATAATTAGATATCTATATAAAACTTAATGTTTTGTGTGTTATTGATTGAGGGTGTGTAACTTGTTTTCCTTTTCACCTGCAGCCGGCTATGTGGGCGATTATCGAAACCGTGTTCTTGCCGTATGCAAATGAACATCTCAGTAAAGGGCTACCTTTGCCGATCGTTCACGGTTTCACCTTACAAGATGCAGAGATAATCTTGTCGACGTCAAGCATCGCAGTTTGCAGTGATGTAGCGAATACCGAATCAAATGAGCATTTCGTAAAATTCATTGAGTAGATAAACATTTTTTTATTGCACTGTAAATATTTCAAATCAGAAATCAAGATGGTAAGTCACCTTGTGCAATCTTCTGTTTTTTGTTAATTGTTTAGGTAATGGGATAACCATCACACCTAGACGTACAGAATATTACAAACCAGTGAAATACATGTGCATTAGCACAGGTCCTTTAGATAGTTAGTCATATTTAAGTTAAAATTTACTAAACAATTATCGCAATTTTTAAATTAATTCATTTTGAACTGGTTTAATTTTAATTAGATTAAAAAACAATATATAACTTTGATTAGTGATAGACCATCTTCTATCAAGAAAAACATTTGTTTAGTATATAGTATTAAAAGTAAGTTATAATGTGTATTAAGATAAATTCTCATTTTTTAATTGTATCATCTAATTAATATTATATGTATTATTTTTTAAATTATTATTTTACATTTAAGATAATATGATTATATCCATGATTAACAAGAGTTATTGATTGTCAAAACAATAAGAGTAATTTTATAAAATCACCGGCCTCTTTTATTTAGTCAAATATAGCTATCACCGGGAAAGGAAGAGAGTAATAATAGAATCTATAATAGTTTAATGCACGTGATCATTCAAAAAATTTCAATCATAATCATCACCCCAAAAAATAATAGAGATGTAAACCATTAAAGATAAAACTACTTTACCAGCTTAAAACTAAATACTTCTCTAAAGGTTACATTTTTACTTGCTGTCAAGTAGTTTCTGTAAAATGATAGACACGCATAAAATTCACATTACAACTATTTAATCTTATATTGTTTTTTTAAAAGGTTTAAAACAATGATTAATTGTTGTGATTGAGAAGTTTTTTAATGAATAGATATTGGTGCTAAGCTTGTGTATTCATAGAATAAATAGAAATGTGTTTGAATTCTTCAGATGTTAAAATAGTAAATGTCTCTATATGTCATCTAAAACCACCAAACTAGGGGGAGGGGTGTTTTGGCTTCCTTATTACTCATTTCATTTCAATACGTTCATAATTGAAAAAGCTCCTAACTTGGTTATCGGTCTTTTCACCGTTCACCTCAATTCATTCCTAACCTAAATATGATTGAAAACTAACATAAGAAATTTATTAATAATTTCGATAGTTCAAATCATTCATGATGTTACAGATGCAAGATTGAAAAGTTTATATCCAACCACAAATAACAATGTCAGGCAAATTATTCATGGATAAAAGATTGTAGCTATGAGGTATTCTAAACTACTAATTTGTTTATTTAGCCGTTTGAGAAGCCTCAGAAGTCTTCGATTCTATGGGACATTGGGATACATATGGTTTGAGCTGCATAAAAGACATAGGCATAAATCAGTAATAGTGAAAGATATAAACTCTAGTCCAACATCAACTAGACACTATGACATTGACAAATGTGATTACATTCAATTGATTCATTTTCTCAAATTATTATTGGTCTCGACATGTCAGTGTCAATATTATATCTGATGTTCGTGCCTGTGTTTCATAAGAAGGGAGGACGGACTTCAGAAAGGGGAGGTGGAAGGAACAATAGTCCTTCATCTTGTATGGAAGAGTTTTTATTATCTATAAAACTAAAGCCAATATATCTTGTATGGGAGGGTTTTGGAAGATTTTAACAGACTCTAAAATCAGTTTCCTCTTTTTTTGATTCTCAACAAAAAAAAAAAGAAATATTAATTATAGGCACCTTACATCCCTTCTCCTTTAAAGAGTTTCTCCCAAACAAGATGAAATATTCCCCTCCCTCCTCTCTCTCTCTCTCTCTCTCTCTCCCCCCTCCACACACACACAATTTTCCTTCCTTCTCCAAACTCCCAAACAAAGACTTTCTTTTCTAAATTAAACTCCCAAGACCCTTTCATCTACTCCCTTTCAAACTCACAGAAATTCCCGACCCCTAATCATTCCAAAAAAGAAATGATGTTGTTCATAGCTCGGTAACTTCCATTGAGATGAACCCTTTCTTTGTCCACTAAAAATAGGGTATTGTCGAGGCTAGGAACAGACTCAACTTTCAGATCACTGCTATAGCAGACATTTTAAGCTAGACCATGTCCACTTAAACAAAAACAAGTACTTTATAAGAAAAAAGAGAGAATATGATGCAATGAAACAGAATAACAACATTGACTAGAACCAAACATCTTGGTTCTTGCTATTCTGCAGTTATAACAACAAAGCTGAAGCAGAAGCACTGAGCATGAATGGAAGGTTTTCCATGTAAATGTTTCACTCGGTAAACAAGTAGCAAGACAATGCAGTAATGAGATTAAATAAGTGGAAGACGCAAACCTTAAAACCAGTCAAATCAGGAACAACATAGTTTGGTAACTTTTCCTGCAATATCACATACCCACCTGCAATAATTTGCAGGATTGCATTCAAAATAATGGTATAAAAATACATTAACATAATAAGCATGTAGCTTAGCAAATTATATTTTATTACATTACAAAATCAAAAATGTGCTTCATGGTTAGACGAAACAGCATAGAAAAGCAACAGAGTTTTCTACATCCGCCTTGAATAATGGTTCTAGTGTTTTATAAAGTCAATTTAGTAACTATCGACATCCAGATCATGAGAAGCAACACAAATTATTACAAGGTCTGCAACATTCTAAAGTTGGGCAATGAAATACAAGTAATTTCTTTGAACAAAAGCAAAAATAGATAAGGACTATCAGCCCTCAGAAAGATAAAGTGAAACACAAGTATCTTTCCCACAGAGCAGTCATCATCATCTAGTCACAGAAAAGTAAAACATAAAACCAAACAAATTTAAAAAACATTGAAATTCCATACTGTTAACATTTCATGTTTCAGGCTTTAGTTTCATGGTATTAGAGTATTATTACACCTTTCACGTAATATGTTGCAATGCAAGGATTGGTGAACACTCCATCATATATTCATTCTTAAGAATTGATATGTAATGGACATCTTATGCAAGAATTGGATTATGCTTTTATTAATTGCATAAAGAAAATTATACCCAAATTAGTTTAATGACGAAAAGGAAATCAAAGATCAAGCAGTAAGCTTCAGTTTCATCTAATTTTGCCCAGTTAAAATTATTTACATAATAACATAAATAAAACAGCAAGTACAATGAATTGTGAATTTGAAATTTAATCAAAATGTAGAATGTGAATATTTGACATAATCAATACTAAAATAAGACTATACAAACCTAAAATGATCTATCCCATTAGATATACATACACGTTGTAAGTTATGTTTTTCAGTGCATGAAATATCTATAGCTCATGTGCTATTGAATTTTAGAGATTGAAATTATCTATTCAAAGTGAGATCAAATGCAACTTCATTAGCTTCAGTAATGAATGTGTGCGAGTAGCCAGTACATTGATATAATATTTCTTTAGACTAAAATGGCTATTTTGGATGACTTTGAAGATAATGTTCAGCAATATTAGCCTATTAATTATGCCCCTTATATTTGACTTTGAGCTTTGGCCACTTCAGAAACTGTTCATTTGGTTTCCAAATAGCTTTACCATTAACTAACAAATGCCGACTCCTTAAAGATATTCAGAGGAAACAAAGAAATAAAAACAAAAAAAAATCATAACTTGGCAAATATAGTACAATAAACTGCAGAATGATACTGACAGGCCACATAATATGCTAATTTAGAAAATTGCAGTGAAAGTGCAATGTCCATAAATAAGGGGGTAAAGTGCATTGACCCCTGAAAAAGACACAAGTTACACTGGAAAATATTTATCAAACAGTGAAACCCTCATCCTTATAATTATAACAATCGATAAGATCCACATAAGCAGATCTGGTCTCGATACTCTCTATAACCAAAATTTTCAAACTAAAGTTAGCAATTTGGCTAATCTAATCAGCAAACATCATCAGTGAAGACAAACCCCCTTCCTGAAGGCATTCAGCATTTTGATTTTCTACTTGGATAATAATAATAACAACAAATTAACAAACAATAATAATTGGTAACCAGTATGCACAATCAACAAATGAACAAATCTGCCCTAAATGTTCCAAAACAAAATATGGCATGCAATCTAGAACTCATGGAATCCAGAGATAGTGATAAAATATTGGACTAGTACAAAAGTGTATCCTAATTCTATAGTTTAAGTTCAAATTCTCCTTAAAACAAACAAAAACAGATGAAACAACAACTTCAGTTGAAGAAACAAACCTTTGCGAGTGTGGAAACCAGTGGGCTTGCAGTTCTTTCCCTTGTAGTAACCTCGAGGAGCACGTTTTGGTGACAGAATATCAAGGGACGATGGTCTCTTCCTTCGAAATGCCCTACCTATTCCTAAAATTAGCCCCAGAGGCATCTTCTTCTATGAGAGACAGAACAAACGAATAATCACCAACTGCAAGCACAGATACGTCGCAATCAAATAACGTAATTTACACATATAATATCAGTAATAACAAATAATCAAAAGAAGAAGCATATAAATTTCTCCTCTTAACATGATATGCACGTGCATTAAACAGAATAAAATAGCATGTTTAAGTCATAACTCAACTGACAAAAATGTAGATATTATTAGATTAGACATCATGTATCGGGTTTGAACCCAAGACCTTGTCAGTTGTGTGTGAGTTTCAGGTAGTATTTATATGATCTCATCAACAAAATGCGTGTTTAAAACACAGGCTCTAAAAACGCCAATCGAGTCTAGCCCTATGAAAGGATGAGTAATTGATGTATCAGGCGAGCTCTACGAGGTTATTGATATGAAAATGATGTTGAAGAACACAAAAACAAATATAATATTATAAATAATTTCATCATATATGAAAAATTGAGTTGAGGGGGGAAATGTAGCTTTGACTGAAAAGAGTTACTGTCGAAATGAATGAAATTGAAAATGTAGAATATGAGTAGAAAGAAACATGAAGAAATCAAAATGCAGAATATGAATATTTGACATATTCAATACTAAAATGATTTATCTCATAAATATACATACACGTTCTGAGACTACAATGGGAGAAGAAAACAATGAAGAAGAAAATGGAGCACCATAGTCATGGCAAGAGAGAAGAAGAATACCTATTATGGAGAAAACGAGGTTGGCAGGAACGAGTGGCGAGAGAGAGAGAGAGGGAATTGAAGGTTGTTGCGAGTAGAGAGAAAGGGTATAGGGTTTCAGACTTTAACACTGTGTTTGGTATGCGAGAGAGATTGCGAAGAAACGCACTATTTCTCACGTTTGGTTGAGACGCGATTTAATTTAATAATTAATAAACTGCAAAAAATTATTAAGTTCCCTTATTTGATTAAATCTACTATTAATATTATAAGAAAAAAAATATGTTATAAAAATTACAATATTATCTATTTTAAAATGTAGTATTTATTTTATTTAGGAACTCAATAGTAATATGTTTTGTTGAGTACAAGGGAGAGAGTAAACCTTATCTTCCCCAAACAACACAAGACTGATCATCAGTGTCTCAATACAGTTTCCAAAACCCACTCTAAACCCTTTTCCTCTATTCTCTCCACCATGACAATCCTTTCACTTCGCAATTTTACCATCCAAATGCAAATCTCTCTCACAAATTCCCCTTTTAAACCCCCTAAATTCTTTCCATTTCACAACCCCATTTTCTCACCAAAACAATCCAACCACCATATTTCGTTGCAAGTTGTCAATTCCATTAAAGGTTCATCAGGTTATTTATCCGAAATTAGCAAAGCAATCGATTACGAAGAACAGTACCGTGTGGCACGCTCACAGGTTAACCGTAAAGGTTTGGTGGACTTGGAAGGTTATTCCATTGAAGGAGTTTCGATTGGTGGACATGAGACTTGTATTGTAATTCCTGAATTTAAGTGTGCTTTTGATATTGGAAGGTGCCCAACTAGAGCTATTCATCAAAATTTTGTTTTTATCACTCATGCTCATCTTGATCACATTGTGAGTTCCCACTCACTTCTCATACCAATAATCAAGTTTTAATTTTTGGTGTTTTTAGTTTTTTTGTTTTTGTTTTTTGGTTTTAACAATCTGATTGAGAAGGGAAAAATAAGTTACATGTTGTTATCAGTGTTGTGAAATAGTAGCTATAACGGCACTATAGCACTATAGGGTAATGGAATTTGGAAAAAAATAGCTATTGTTTCGCCATATACTATTTAGTATAAAGTGTAGTCAAAATAGAGGCTATAGCATTGATGTAGCAATGTAGTGAAGTGGAGTTTGAACAAACAGCTATTTTCGCAACTTGCAATTGACAATATTGTTGTTTATCTAGGCTTACCTACTAGTCTAAGCATTATGACATGATATAACTTGTTTTCAGCAGATTTCAATGTAAACAACTTTCAGCGTAAATTAAAACCGTCTGACAATATTTTCGTTTTGATTATAATAGTAGCTTATACATAAGTATTTGCATGATAAGCCTATATGTTTATCCTATAAGCGCTTAATTAGATTGTATATTCAAATAGACTCTTATTGTTTCGTAAATGTTTTTAGAGAAGTTTATCCATACTGACCCTACGTTGATTATTGATGAAAAGTCGCATGGAAAGGCCTATGATAGATCCACAATGGACGACCCTTTCCTGTATTTGGCGACAACATGAACTTTATAGCACCGGATTTCCCTATTTTCATCGATTGAAAAGTCAAATTCAATTTCAAAATAGATTCTTATGGAACTTGGTAAAAAAGTAACTATTTCTACAAGAACATAGGCCATCTATTATAGTTGTAAGATTTAAAATTGATAGCTTATCGTGTACAGTTTAGGTAATCTAATGCTGGCCTTTCTTTTCAATTTTTGGGAGTTTTATGCCTCTTTGTACAATGGCTGATGAATGTAAATTTAGTATAAGCTCACGATGTTTTTGAATGATTTAGGGTGGGCTGCCAATGTATATAGGAAGCCGTGGTTTGTATAATTTAAAACCTCCCACAGTATTTGTACCTCCTTGCATCAAAGACGATGTTGAGAAGTTGCTCGATGTTCACAAGAAATTGGGCCAAGTTGAACTGAACGTTGAATTGGTTGCTCTGGATATCGGTATGTGTCATTTGTCTTTCTTTGATGGTCAGTGGTTATTGTTATTCGTTGAGGAAATGATTTATAAAGTTTTATTTCAGGGGAGACATATGAACTACGGAATGACCTTGTTGTTCGACCATTCAAAACACACCATGTTATACCAAGCCAGGTATCAATATTAAAGTTTACCTCGCTTCTTGTAAAAAACATTATGAACAAAATGATTGGCTCAAACTTTTCGGGTTTTGGCTACAATATTCAGTGATATCATTATTAGCATTGTCTTTGGATGTCGATATATGTAATGTTAAAACTTGGAACCATGTATTTGGTGATACTTTGCAAATCTCTTGGAAAACAATGCTAATTGGCTATATTTTGCAGGGTTATATAATCTATTCAATTAGGAAAAAGCTGAGGAAACAATACAGTCACTTGAATGGGAAACAAATTGAGAAATTAAAAAAGTCAGGCGTTGAGGTTTGTAATATCTCAAAACTCGATTCTGATTTCATTTTTTATGTCTTTACTTTTAATGAACACTCCTTTCTAGATTACAGACACTATATTATCGCCTGAGGTGGCCTTCACTGGGGATACAACATCAGATTTTATGCTTGACCCACTTAATGCTGATGCATTGAGAGCAAAAGTTCTTATAACCGAGGTACAGCACAATCTTTTAATACAATGTTGTCAAATAGCGGCTATAGCACTTCAGCGGAGGCTATAGCGTTATTTAGTACAGTATTGTCAAATAGAGGCTATAGTTTGAACAAACCGCTATTTTTCACGACTTCCTCTTTATATTTATTATATACTTATATTTTTTCGTTTGATGGATAATAGGCAACTTTCCTAGATGATTCCACCAACATAGATCACGCACGCCAACATGGTCATACACATATATTTGAGGTAACGTGATATCTTTCATTATTTTTGAAGTAATGGAATAATACTTTCATATTTTATTATTACAATCTTAAACTATTTATATAGAAAAAGAAATTATAATAGTAATAATGACTAATAATGACATAATCATAAAAATAAAAAATAAAAAATAAAATAAAATATAATCCTAGAGAATAAAATCTGATTGTCGTTTATTCTTCAACAACTTTATCGCTACTTTATAGGTATCTTGACAAAAATCAAGGTGCACAAAAATGAACTTTTGCTGCTCATATGCATGCACTTCCTCTTCTATGTTGCTATCTTGTATGACTCAAGTGTCTATTCAATTTAAAGCCATATCTTATTATCCACAGCTATTTGTTATCAAATGCAGTTTTTACATAATAGTTCAATCAAGTATGTATCTGAATATCCATGACATATTGTATGTGTGACTCCATCCCTTGCAGCTTCACGATAAAAGAACCGAAAACCTCATACCTTCCCCAACGAATTCATGCTTGGTTTTATAAACAATGACTTCACTGTATATTATATATCAAGGACCTTCCTAATTTTATAATCTTGTGTTAATTATGTAGCTCATTGAAAATGCTCAGTGGATTCGCAACAAAGCAGTTCTGTTGACTCATTTTTCATCAAGATACAATATAGAGGTACTGCTATAGTGTTCCTTCAATAGTACTTCTATGGGTCTGCATTTTGAATTAATGTTAAGTGCCTCTTCAACAAATCAATGAATAAAAATAAGCTCTTTTTCTGCAGGATATTCGTCAAGCTGCATCAAAATTGCAGTCCAAACTGTCAGCAAAAGTGGTTCCTCTAACAGAAGGCTTCAAATCATTATACTCTTAGGTGTTTAAAATCAATACAAGTTGTACCATTATTCTTATATCAATGAGCACCTAGAGGAAGAATGTAACAAGTTTATGAAAAAGAATGTTACCGATTTCATAGTTTCTTGTAAATTAGAGAATTGTATCTGTAATGTAATTACAGTTAGTTCATCGCTAGAGATGCTGTATGGCCTAACATTAAGTGTGTTGCATATGTGTCTAAATGTCACACAGTTCATTTAGATGATTTTTGGTCCAAAGCAATGGTTTCTCTTAGATGCATGTGAAACTAGACACTAGGCCTAAATATATTCATAAAGATATTATTTGTAGTTGAAATAAACATTATTTTGCAAAATTGTAGAATACTACTATACTCATCTAGAATGAAATATAAGCAAGATTAGTAGTTGATGTCTCTGGTTAAAAATTTATTCTAGCAACATCAATTTTTCAATTATTATTATTGTTTATATTTCAATTCAAAGATAGAGTTGTGTTTAAATCATTGTATCTTTCTTTTGTTAAACAACTTTGAAATATAGAAACATGTCAAACACAAGTGGCATATGAACAAGTCCTTTTACATTTTTTATTGGAGGTTTAATCCTTGATTGATGCTTATGGAAAAATATACGTCGAGAGAGGTCAATCTCTTAAATAGTCTATAGTTCTTTTGAATGATTAGTTTTTGAATTTGTATGTGAGATGATTTGGAGTGCTTTAAATAATGATTAGTTTTTTACTTTACTCAAATCAATAAGTTTATCTATGAAGATCCTCGTCTTCCGAACACAATTACGAACACTAAAAAAAATTAGACGTAAGATAAGAGAGAATGAATGAGTGGAGGCATCTAGTTTTCATCATTAGCAAGGTTCTTCCGGTTGACCATAAATAATTATTCCGATAAAAAATATTTATTTTACAAACTTCTCCTTATACATTTTTCAAATTTAAATCATATTTTTTATTATTGAGTTTTATATTATTAAAGACTCAAGATCTATTTTGAAGAATAAATTAAAACTTTTTGCTAATTCATTAAAATTACAATTCAAATAATAAAAATGAGTAAAATTATATGTATCCATGTCATTGTCACCCATTTTATCTATGAGTGATAAACTTTAGTCCTATTATCTACAAACGACCAACATCACCTCCTTTCATCGCCATGTTTTGCGCATAACAATTAGGCTCATTTCATCAACGTCAAGCCACCGTTGTTTATGTTGAGGTCAATACAAGAGTAAAACCTAAAACAAAATATTTTATAAATGCATTTCTACTTCATGCGATATAGACTGTAGGTTAGACCTTTTGTCGGTATGTATGACCTTTTCTATTAACAAATAATTTATACTAGTGAGGCAAGCTAAGGCTCCTTGTATGGATTTTTTTTTTCCTTCTAATTATCCTTTAGTGGAAAGTTAACAATTAATGATTCTTAAAAATTAATGATTCAAGTTGCAAATATTTATTTAAGAGACCAACTTTACTTAATAAATATTCTTTCATACGTATTAATCAAATATTGATCCATAATTATATATTTAAGAAATTCAATTATCTGTTAATTGTATTACAGTATATTAAATTTGATTTTATATATACAATAGTTTTTTATAACAATTTTCAACGTAAAATTTGTAGAGTAAATTCATGATAAAATCTAAAAATCTAAAATAAATAGAAGCTGACATTAATTTTATAATTGTGAAAATATTATTGTGGTAGTGTTTGTTAGAATTTGCCAAAACAAGATCAACCTTACCTTCTCAATAATACACTCAAAGGAAAAAAAGCAACAACCAACATGAAAAAAGACAAAAAAGAGAGAGACTTAAAAAAGCATCAAGTATCAAAATAGATCATGGTTTTCAACAACAACAAAAAAAAGATCATGATTATTTTTACCAAAGACTAACTAAACTAGATACAGTTGAGTGTTACATTAGTTTTCGTACAACCACAAGATCTAGTAAGAGAATAAAAAACCTAAATCGTTCAATCACTCACTCCCTCACCTATCACGTGCCAAACCAAGAATATCAAAGACTAAAAAAAAAAAAAAAACTTTCACAGCTGTGTCACTCATGCATTCATCTTGATCTCTCTATAATTACTTCCATCTTGAAACAGATTGGAATTAGAATAGATAGCATCATAACTTGATTGATGACATTAACATTATTTGTCACTACCTCGTAAATTACAAAAAGAAACTTCCTTATAATTCACTCACTTTCTTCTTTTCTTTGCTGTCACCACATCACAACACCCTCTTTCTTCACTCAACCGAAAAAAGTTTCAATCTTTTTATTTATTTATTTATTTTTATTTGGGGGGTTTCTTAAATTCTATAAAGATCTCATTTTTAATCTTGATTTGTGTGAAGTCTATTGTTTCTCGATCTGGGTCTGAGGGAAATTGGCGTTTTGTTACGATTATGAGGAAAAGAGAGAGGGAAAACCCTTGTGGGGTATGTGGGCATTATCACAAATATGAAGAAGGTGAAGTTTGTTCGATTTGTGGTCATAGGATTGCTGTTGGATCGGAGAAAACTTCGATACAAGTTAGTGCCTTTCCTTCTGTGATCTTGCCGGAGTTTCTTTACTTGGGAAGCTATGATAACGCATCACGCTCTGAGCTTCTCAAAACTCAAGGGATTTCACGTATCCTCAATGTAAGAAAAAGGGTTCCTTTTTGTTGATTTCATTCTTTGAATTATTGAATTGATGATTTGGATTTTGTTTGTTTAATGACTGCCTTTTCTTAATGACGATGTTGATGAATATTTTTACAAATGTTTTCTTGTGAAATATTGGGTGTGTTGATTGGTGTAATTCGGTGGAATTGTGTTTGTGCATTTGTATTGTTTTAGATTTGGGTGGTGAGTTTGTTATTGTAGGTTGATTGGTTTCGGTTTCGGGTTTGGTTAATGCATGCTAGGGATGATGCCATGTTAAAATTTTGATTGGTGATAGTTAGATTGTGAAAGTGTAAATAGTCAAACAATTTCTGATAGATAAAGAGCATTGATCACAACGACCGCTAAACGACACGAATTACTAATGAGTAAGGTAAGTTAGTTATTGTAGGCAGATTGGTTTCGGTTTCGATTTGGTAAATGCATGATAAGGATGATGCCATGTTAGATTTTTGATTGGTGATAGTTAATAGATTCTGAAAAAGTGTAAATAGTCAAACAATTTCTGATAGATAAAGCATTGATCATAACGACAGCTAAACGACACAATAAACAACTGAACGAGGTCCTAAAATGTGAATTTCAGTTGTTGGTAGTTAATAGATTCTGAAAAATGTATACATAGACAAATAGTTTCTGATATGTCAAGCATTGATCATATCAACCGCTAAACGACACGAGTAACTATTGAGTGAGATCCTAAAATGCCCAATTTTTAATTGTAGGTAGTTAATAGATTCTGAAAAAGTGTAAATAGTAAAACAGTTTCTGATAGATAAAGCATTGCTCATAACGACCGCTAAATGACACGAATTACTACCAAGTGATTTCCTAAAATGTGCACTTTGTCCGTTATATTAGCTCCCATGCTAGGAATCTTGTAAACTAATTTTTACTCACAAAAGATACATGGAGAGGTTACTATGACGTACTAAATGTATGTTACAGCCTTAAAGGGTCAAGGACAAAATTTTTGTCATTAAAGAACGTTTTGATGTGCTGTGCTTTGCACTTTATGTTATAGCTCCTTCATGTTTCTGCTCATACAAATTTCTTGAGTATTTATTTTCATGCTTGTGCAGACTGTGCCTGCTTGTCAAAATCTCTACAAGAACTCATTTACCTATCACTGTCTCCCTGATGACAAAAGTTTTCTGTTTGATGAAGCAAACCAGTTTCTAGGTATGTTCCTTCATGTCTATTTCAAATTTATATGTCTTGATCACTTCATCTGCTAGGGTGCTTTAGTAATTTGTAGTTGTTTCGTAGTTTTTATAAATACCTATTAAAAAATGATACATGGTCATGCTGCTGGAACATCAGCTTGTGTCTTCATTTGTTTCTTTTATGCTATCTATTTTATTTACCAGCTTTGTTTAAGCTTGATACTGTTACATTGGTCCTTCTTCGTAATAGTAGAGTTTAAATGTCCTTAGGCATTTCCATTAAATTAAATACTGGTAGATTACAACAAGGAAGCCTAGAATTTACAAGAAGTTACAAGATCTGCTTTATGCTTCTCTTCTTCCGTACTAATTGTTATGTGTAAAAAATTGTGTTTCTTTTTTGTTCTTCAAAAAAAATGGTACAACATATGTGACATTTTTTTCTGCATGATTTGTTTTTGTTCTTCTTCTAATAGAATGCACATATTGTACTTCCCTCTTGTGTATTTCTTGATTTTCTGAGTCTAAATCCTTGCTTTGTATAACCTTTTATGTATTGCTCTCTTTATATCTGCTATTTCCTTCCCTGGTATATTCTGTTCAATTATTTCTTTAGTCTGTAATCATTGTTCAGTTGAGTGGCTCCTAATAATTGTACTTTTGGTGATGGTTTATTGCAATATGTTTCTTGTTCATTGTTCTTGACATAGGTTATTATTTCTTTTTAGTTTTATTATATTTTTCTATTTATTTGCATACGTATATTACTTTAATTATAATATAGCCACAATGCCATATGCGATATTGTTGTGGCAGATTTTAGGCTTTGATCATAATCATCATCCATAATTGATAACATTGACCTTCAATAATGTATCACGTACATATCGTATGATTCACAATGTTTTTGTGTCGGCATGTAATTGTTGAAGTTGATATGGGTCTGGTAACTTATTACTGAATACTTGATCTTAAATGCAAGTCCCGACCATATAAGACCTTATTATAACTTACTTGTTGTGTCACTTAATCTCATTCTCATTTGGTTTCAACTGTGAGTCTTATATTCTATTTTGCTTGTATTTATTTGCCTTGGAGATTATAATCAACCTAAAATGTTGAAAACATTAACCCAATATTGAATATAAGTAGCTCCTTTCTAAGCTGTTAAAACTACATCCGTTATTTTTTAAGTATTGTTTAAGGTTGTTGTAGACAAATCTAGAAAATCAACAAATTTTGTTATTTTTTATTAAATTAATTTTCTTATTCCGATGACACCCTTGATTGCTTGTTATCTTATTGCACCTATTTCTCTCTTTGTATTAAATTATTAAGAGCATTATTGACCAAACAATAGTTAATGTGGCATTAAACTTTGAAAATGAAAAATATATAGGAATGTGAAAAAACGACAGTGAAAAAGTAATGGAGGGAGTATTTCCTTTATTTAGGTATAAATTTAAAATAACATTTGACTTGGTTAATTAAAAATAATTAGATTAATCATTTTGTTGTTGACTTTGCTAATCCCCCCATGTTCTTCTATTTATTTACACATTAAAATAAAATCATAATCAATACTACGTGCTTGTTTTGCAGAACAATGTGAGAAGGATAAGGAGCGTGTTCTGGTTCATTGCATGTCAGGAAAGAGCAGGTAAGATATCGCTATGGCATGCTGTAAGCATGGCAGTGATAATTGACACCAATATGTTTGAATTATTTTCTGATGGCTCAAACAATATTTAATTGTATATGATGTTATAGTTTTGTCTAACTTACGTATATCCCATGGCAGGTCACCGGCTATTGTAATTGGCTACCTGATGAAGTCGAGAGGTTGGAGACTTGCACAGAGTTATCTGTGGGTAAAGGAACGCAGAAATTCGGTTGAATTATCTGAAGGTATGTTTTTCCAGTTTTGCTTTTGATGGAGGTTATTATATAAAAGAAAGAGTGTCAAAGATTGATATTCAACACATCTGTGTTTTGTTATGCATTGATTAATATTGAAGAAAGAGCGTCAAAGATTAATATTAGACTATTAGTCAATAGTTGGTATTACTTTACATTTACTGACTTTAGAGGAGACAAATCCTTGATGGAATTTGTGTTAATAGGCGTATGTTTTAACAACATCACGTGTGGTCTCCAAATGTGTAGTCCAGTCATATGGATTGGGACGTTGAAGGAGTGTTAAAATGGAGGTTTAGGGTTCGATATCTGCTGATAACAAATTCTCCTTCCCCCTAATTCATTAATTGCCTATTAAAATAGACAAAGGATGAATAATTTCAGGGTTTGGTTGTTGTTAGCTATGATAATTAAACACCCTCTTTCTGACATACATTCATATTTTCTTAATGTAGGTGCACACCAACAACTGCAGGAGTACGAGAAAAATCTATTCGGATCCGCTGGCGGTCCTCTTCTGTCTCCTTTCTCACATGCAGCCGGGCCATCTTCAATTAGCTTTGGCTTCCCAAAGACCAATGACCTAGCTCCACTTCCTGCCTTCAGCTGCGCCTCAACTCCTTCAATTTTTTCCCGAGCACCCCTCGACGTAGCTCCTACTGAGTTCACATTCGGGGCCAGCCAGAGCGTCACCGGAAGTCCTTTCAATACAACAAATCCACCGAATCCTAATGTTACCGATATTCAAATGGATGGGTCTTGATTCTGACAGGCACAACAACATCTGCGTGTGATTAAGCTACTTGACGATAGTTTGTGGCTTGTGGTAAAGTTTGTTATACAGGTACCAAGTTTGCCATGTTTCATGTCAAGGTGCAATAATCATAAGTGACTTTGTCAATTCTATACTTCTTTTTCAAATCTTCATTTAATTATGGTTATAGATTTGAGTTACAGTAAGTTTTAGTGACCTCGTGCCTCTGCCTCAGTAGATTGGCACTAAACAATATCCAGTTTTTACTTTGTTGTGACATGCAAAATTCGATCTATAAAGTATACAAAATTAGGCAATTTATGTTTGCTTTTTTTATTATCGTTTTAAGTGTGTTTGGTTTTGCGATGACTTTGAAGCGATGCGGGTGAGATTGGACTACCACACACGAACGTGTTTTTTATGCGTTTCAAAACACATGTTTGGTTTCGCGGTTAGAATTGGTTGTCTCTTGTCATAAGTTTAGAATAAAACAAATGTGTTTTGGTTTATCTGAGTTACAAAATTTACATTATTAATTTTGTTCTTGAAAATTACACTAATTTTTAAATTATAGTTGTTTTGCATTTAAATATAAATACTTTTACTTTAAAATCATCTGTAGCCAAATTAAATCTGTAAAATCAATTATATTCAAATTAATGTTCGACAATGGA
Organism: Cicer judaicum; assembly: GCA_037974835.1. Lineage (NCBI taxonomy): Eukaryota > Viridiplantae > Streptophyta > Magnoliopsida > Fabales > Fabaceae > Cicer > Cicer judaicum. The sequence goes on from JBBPBS010000247.1 coordinate 2,191,456, forward strand.
GTGTAAGAATTGGGTTGAAAAGTTTCATCGATTAATTTCAATGCATATCTTGCACAATGCATAAGTTTACTTAATAAATTTTATCATATCTCATCTGATTTAATTTTGAAAATAAATTTGTGTATAGGGTAAGACTTATTTTGTTTGTGTTCATTAGACAAAATTAATTTTTAAAAGAGTAAATTATTATTTCAGATAGAATCTTTGAATTTATAAAGCGTTGTCATTATATTTTTTAAATATATTAAAATTGCAAACACATCAAAGAAATGTCTATTTTATAAGTCATTTAGGTCCTTCATATATGTTTAAAAAATTTAATTATTTTTTTAAATGTATGAAGCATTCAAATTAGATTTAAAAGAGGTATTATAGTGTGTTTGCAATTTTGATACAATACTAATAAAATGTATATTTTAGTTATAATTAATTGAGTTGTGAAAAATTATTTTAATTGAGGAATGATATTGACTGTGTTTAGATTGGAACACTTGGTACAATATGTTTTAGATTTATGACGTTGAACATTCTGTTTTAGATTTAAATTTGAAATTTTGCAATATTATAAATTAATTATGATGATATTTAATCTCTTTTTTAAGATGCATGGTAGAATTTTTAATGATCAATATTTTTAGTTGTATTAGTTATTATTAAAAGCGAGATAAATAACTAATTATATAAATATAATGTAAAATAAAAAGCATATTAAATAAAAACTTAAAAATCCTTTCGAGAAATAAATCAAACTTAGAACACTGCAGATATGCCTCATATTTATTTATATGTAACTCAAATAGATTGCATGGAAACAAATGTGTTTTACATCCATTGACATTAGGATACATTATACATAGCACACTGTTTTTACATGCATTATGCATTGCTATGGTCAATAACTTAATTTCATATGAACGAAGTAATTTTTAATATGATTGAAACTGTATATGATCTTTAATTTTATTTTTAAAAAAACTTATGCCAACCAAACTAATTACTTTTAAATTATTTAATTTTATTATTTTCATATACTGTTTATTTAATTCAAAAGTATTTAATGTGAACATTAAAAAAGAACAATTTAATATATTTGACTTATATTTTATATAAAATTTAAAATTTTAATTCATTTATAACTGAATTTTTTAATAATCAAAGAATATTTTTTTAATCAAAAAAATAGTTTTTTTTTCCTATAATAATCACAGGGAGTATCATATAATAAAATTTCTTATGGGTTGCTCCACTAACTATTTTCTGCAGACCACACATTTACTCAATGATAACCATAAACATTATTAGCAACTTAAAAAAGTTCTGCATTATTCAATAAAAACAAATAGAATTAACTAAATTAAAATAAGTTCCGCATAACAATAAGATGGGAAACAAAAAAGAAAAGAAAAAAACAGAACAAAAATGAAACTCTAGAGTTTTAGCAACTTGGAAAACAAAAGCAATTGATTAAATCTAACTTAACCCAAAATCATAATAAACTTGCATCAAAATCTCTCATAAATCTTCAAATCTTGAATCTTGACAAAATCAATGTCCCAACACATCAACATTGTTGTGTGCAACATCAGGGGAATCATCATTATCACCAAACACAGTTTCATGAAAATGGTGTGCAGCTTTATGAGCCATTTTCTTAACACCTTTAAAAGTGTCATCAATATCATTATACAATCCAAGAGTGTCATCTTCATCAGTGCATTCTTCACCAGCATCTGAATTTTTGCTGTTACATCCAGGAGGTACTGCTTCTTCATGTCCACTTGCTTCACTCATGCACCACAAGCTTATCACAAACATTCCAACACAAAACACAATCACACCTCTTGAATACTTTGCCATTTTTTTCTTTGTGATGATGATGCTTTTACTTGTGTGATGTTGTGAGTTACTTTGGTAGAAAAAAAAGAATGTTGGGAATTTAAAGAGTTTTTTGTTTACTATTTTTTGGAGAAATTAAGGTTGTGGTTAGGAATGTGTTTTGCATGTTAATTAGACAAAGAGCTAGTCTTAAGGTAATAATAACATTTTAAATAAAATAAAAAATTATGTTATGTTTCTAATGATTAGGCTATAATTTAGGAATTTGGTTGGAGACTGAGTCTGTGTTTACAAAGTTAAAAATTGGAGAACCCAAGTTCATACCGTGATTTTTGCAAAATTCAAATAAATATTGGTTATTTTAACTTGACATGTGTCATAATAATATAGTTAACTAGTTTGCAATTCTAGTAAAAATTACTATAGTGCAAAAGAATAGGATCCAACTTAAATAGAATTCAATAGCTTTTAGTAGATAAATAAAAAACTAAAAAGAATTCAAGTCATATAATAGGGTGCCACTTGTTTAGTAGTAAATTGAAGCTCATAAATGATGTATGTTATTTATATTGTTACTCTTGTGCTTAATATTAAGCTATAAATTTATTAATATTTTCTGATGGACAAAATGAGTTTGAGTGAAATTTGTAATATTTTTATCTTTTATTAACACCAATAACCTTTTGGGTTGAGTATGTTATTATATGCAGGAGTTTGTTTGAAATAGTTATTAATTATGTCTTTTATAATGCATTTTGACACATTTAAAGTAATGTGTTGGATATCATGAGAAATTTGATATAAATATATTAGGTTAAAAATATACTTTACCATATTCTAATTAATTTTTTTTTATCGCATACATCAAATTATTGACCAGTCAATTACAGTTACAATTTTTAATCAAATTAGTATGATTCAAGTAATTAATTATTTGTACTATTTTAGGTATATAATCGTGAGTTAATTTCTACTTATTTCAAATAGAAAAATCACTATTTAAAAAGATTAGATATTTTTTATTTTTAAAGAGACTACAAATTTTTATAGAAGATACCATAAAAAAATAAACTATAATCGTTAAAACAAATCACTTAATCAATCTAATAATAAATAAGTTTTAAAATTAGTCTATGAAGTCATAGCCTTTTAATATTTATCACTAAATAGTTACATCTAGTAAAGCAACAATCTAATTAAGTGTTATGACATATTTTTATAGAAGTTATCACAAATGTCAAATGATTAGTTATTAGACAAAAATATATTTTTGAAGTGTAGCTCAATTTTCATTTAAATTTTTTAATTTATTTTTTGATTTAATTATTTAAATTACATTTTGTTTGTTACATTAACTTTATATTATAGTCTGCTTCTACAATTTCCTTTTTTTAGTTGTTTCATTAAAATAAACGTAATAGTTAAGTGTTATGTGTGACTTTAAGGGAAAGTTGTGTCTCTCCTAGGTAGCAAGTAAAAATATCAAATTAAATATATAAGGTTGTTCAAACCCAAAAAAAAACCCAACAACTTCTACTTCATTCACCATGTTCTTCTTCGTTCTCTTCTTAATCATCTTTTCTTATCCATTTTTTATCATCTCTTTTCTCTCTACAGTCATTTTCATTTCACTATGATTGAAGATGGAATCATATCCTTCTACTTTTTCTGAATTTGGGGGGTTTTAGTCAGAAAATTTGGAGATTTTTTATAATTGAATGGATTGTAAAAAGCTGGATTTGGTTTATATTGTAAAAAGTTTATCGGTTATTTCTAAGAGTGCAGCAATATAAGAGGGGTTATAATCATAACCATGATAGTTAACTTATAAAGCACATGTGTATTTAGCACTCACACGGTAACATCAATAATAATTTTAAAACAAAATTTAATTACACGGTAACATCAATAATAATTTTAAAAGAAAATTTAATTAAATATAATTAAGATATGATGTTTTGTTGATATCTGACACTAACATATATCACACAAAAAAAACAAATTCTTATAAAGATGTATATTTTTTATCCATAATACACTCACTACTTGTTACAATCATGGACGAATTTGGGAGATTGATTTTTTTTTTAGTTCTTTATGGATTTAGGTTGGGGAGAAGGAAGAAGAATATATAGAACATGAAATAGACATTGTGAGTCAATATTAAACTTTTACATATGTTTATTTTTATAGGAATTATATTAAAAGAGCATCCTCACAAACAAATTATATATTAATAGACCAAATTAAAAATAAAGAATTTAAACAAGAATTAGACTAAATTTAAAACATCACATGTCTATTTTTATTTATGAAAACAAGTTCTTACTATTTAATTAAATATTGAAATATCTACTAGGGATCCCAATCCAGTCCCCTAATCCCACAATAAATTCCAATTTTTTACCCCATTTTTTTCACACTCTTAAATATTTTGGACATTTCTCCTACCACGGTCAATCTTCCAAATTCAAAAATGAGCATTAAAATATTCAATAACAAAGATTTCTAACAATTTCAGAAACTGAAAAAATATTTGACATTCCAAAATTTTCACATTTTAAAAAAGAAAATCAGAAAATAAATAAAAATGTTTTTCGTAAAAAAAAAACATTAATATTAATTTTAGCATAAATTAGTCGATGTTACATATAAAACTAAAATAAATATCAAAAATCAATTTTTTTATATTTTCAAATTTAGTATCGACTTGACGTTAAAGAATTCAACACTAATATTAATTTTATAAAAAAAAAACATTTATAAATGTTTTTGGATATGAAAAATCCATAATTATTTTTTTTTTCAATATATACTCACTTGTGTTCTGGATTTTCGTGAATTTTTTTTAAATCAAATTATTTATTTTATAAAAATAATTGAATACTCATTTTGTAATTTTATAGAGTTTATGTGGTATACTGGTATAGAGACTAGGTGGGGTGCATTTTTCTTTAATATTATATTCAGCATAAACGTGCCCATATATTCTAGTTGTGTAGCCCAGGAGCCCAGCAAATTGAATTATCTGTTCTCCAACTATTCAAGTGTACTTTGAAATGGTGAGTACCACCTACCAAACAAGGGTTCAACTATACGACCATCAACTTTAAATTTAGTCAAATTTGACACCCTTAATATAAAATCAACGTGCTTTCATTGTTTTATAATAAGTATATTTATCATTTACTGTTATATTTACTATTATCATTAAATATAAGGTGAAAGATAGTGAACGAAAGTGATGTATATAGTATTAATTTAAAAGTACAATTAAAATAAAAAATTACAATATTGAATATTAAAAGAATTATTCATTTTAAGATATATTTTATATTATAAATAAATCATTCATTTTTATTATTGCTATCTTTAATTTTGAATCACAGAGACACAAATAAATCTGAAAAATTAATATATATATATATATATATATATATATATATATATATTGAACATATTAAATGAGATAGATTTTTGCAATGAGAGAATTATAGAGTTAAATATTGACTACACAATTATACATGGATGGTCAAGATTAGTAAAAAAAGTCATATGACTTTTTTAAGCGATTATGTGTCACTTAAATAACTATTAATCATGACTATTCATGTACGATTGTATAATCAATATTCTTTTATCATCTTCTCTTTTGATATGGTATCTCTCTTTCTTCCTCTCTCTCTCTTTATATATATATATAATTTTGTTACTCAAATTCTCTTTTTTCTTACCTATATTCCTCAATTTTTTCATAAAAAAAAATATTTAAAATACTTTTACTTATTTGCCTCATTCTATAATCCTATTTGTCTCTTCATCACCATCATTAACCTCATAACTCACACATCACAACTCATTCATAACTCAATCATCATAATGCATACTCATTGAAAACTTAAATCAATCACATATAACATATGGTTAAAGTCACCCAACAAACTGATCTATGTTTGAGTAAGTTTGTTTTTATTTGGCTAAATTACATTCGTGGTCCCTTAACTTAATTTCAGGTAACGTTTTAGTCCCTTATCTTTTTTTTTTTTCCGATTTAGTCCTTTATTTTAATTTTAAATGACAATTTGATATTTTATGTTTTAAAATTTCAACAACGTTATTCTTTTTTAAACAAAAATTCAAAAAAAAAATTCAATCAAAACTCATAAAATTAATTATATTCTTCAATATAATACAAATTTAATCAAATCCGTAATGCAAATCTTCAAATAAACTCATATTTTCATACTTTATTTGATATTATTAGGAATAAATGACTAAATCGAGAGAAAAAAAAAGATAAGGGACTAAATCTCAGTTCACTTAGGCAAACTCAATTAACGTATTGCAAACTCATTTCACAGGTCTTATGCAAACTCAGTTTACATACGCATACTGAGTTAATATACACAAACTTAGTTAATGTACGTAAACTCAGTTCAGATAGGTCTCCCTCAAACTTAATTTACAAAAGAAGAAGAAGAAGGTAAAAAGATATATTAAGGTGTAAAGAATGATATAAATAAATAAGGGTATTTTGGGTATTTATTTTTTATAAAAAATTATGAAGGGAGTGGGTAGAAAAAAAGAGGGGGTATAGATAGTAAGATTGATATATATATACAACTCATTCAACTTTTCCTCTTTCATTAAATCAACTTCCAGACATGTCTCTCTTCCTCCATCGATCTTCTTGTCTACTACTTCTTCATCTATAACTTTCTACTCAACTTAACTATTGTGACAAAAGAAGAAAGCATATCCAACACTTCTTTTACTTTTCGCCTATTCCACCAAGATCTATATTTCTCTTCCTATTCGACCAAATTCTTAAATATTTGTTGTTCATCAAATAACATAATCATGTCCTTCAATAAGTATATTAATAAAAAAGAACTGATTAAAAAACCATTATTAAACTAAATCCAGTACATTAAAAACTTTCATATGTGTTTTGTACGTTACGTATTGCCGATAATTGAGTCACACAAACACGCTATATTTTTTAAAATAAAATAAAATAAACGAGACAACAATATTCACCAACAACTTGAAAGAATAAATCTTTCATTTTTCATAAATTAGGATACTCGAAATAAAGTTTAAGGTAAAATAGTTATTTAAACTTGAATTGAAACCAAAATACAAGGGAAACATATTTGAGATGCATGTCTCAAACATACATGTGGTTAATTAGGCCATAATTCATTGCCTAAAATAATTAAAGTCTTAGAGAAAGGAATTGGAAATAAGGATGTTTGAAGGTTTGACATCTTTTTCTTTCTAGTCTGGTTCACACGGGTAATGGCTAAACATAAATCCTCTCACTCTCATATAAAATTATTATTCTCAATTGATATATATATATATATATATATATATTGAATCAACAAATTTTATGTTTATTCATTTTCTTAATAAAACAAGTAAAATGATTTTTAGGCCTAAAAGCCTTTTAAAAGACTAAAACAAGTATTTGGGCTAGCCTTGCTTGAACTATATAGCTTAATTGGACTAATTACGAAAATCGTATATTAATGGCATGGTTGATACCATCACTTAACACACACACACACAAAAATTAAAAGATTGCAGCACCACCATCCTCTCATTTATTAAATTCCTTTTCTAAAAAAAATGAAAAATAAAATAAAATAGTGAGACTGCGAGAGTAAACACACGTGAATTTATTCTCATAAACAATATATGTGATCACAAATCAATGTTGATGAGTTTGTTCGTCCATATTGAAGATTTAATTTTTATCTATGCATGTGGAGATAATTTTTTATTGTTGCAATAAAGGATATATAGCTCATGTTTGTTCATGTATTTACTAAGTGGTAATGAAAAAGATAACATCTAGTTGTGTCATAATGAGATATAATTACAATGTAGGTAGATCAAATTATAATAATACAACCTATGGGGAATAGTAGTCAAATTAAGGTGGAGAAAATAATTTGATTGGTATAAAAGAGATTATCACTTAAAAGTTAAAGAGGAATCGTTATGTTTTATGATTCATTTATCATTTTAAAGTATTTCTTATGATTGAATTATATATATATATATATAT
>JBBPBS010000247.1:2199673-2240090 GCA_037974835.1 Cicer judaicum
AAATTTGCAATCTAATGAGTTAATTATGAAAAAATTAATTGTTATCACATAAAAAATAAAATAAAATTAAGGTGTAAATTATTTTATACCCAAACACCTAATTCTTTGAATTGATATACTCTTGATTTCAAATAAAAATATAAATAAAATCAGAGAAAATTAAAGTATTTAATTTAAATTTTGAATAAAATACATTGATTTTCTTTAATTTTATTTTATTTTATATTTGAGATAAAGTTTCTATTTTTGATCTGATTAAGTTTGTTAGCCAATATTAATATATTATTTTACTTATCATAATTCTTTGTATATATTATGTTTCCCATTTATATCATGTCCAACTAATTTGTTTTAAAATTATGAAGAAATTAAAGATCCTCGATATTTTTTCTGTTTGCCACATTTATTATATTATTTTTTATCATATATAGTCTACTCCTAAATTAATTTGAGTCTAGGACCAGTAGTAGGTCAGATAGGTACACTAGTGATCGTATTTATTTAATTAATTTCCATGGCCTTAACTAGATGTTAGTAGCAGTCGCATTTTATACAACCCATATTTATATACCACATGCAGCATTTGCTTTCAATTTGTTGGGAATTAGGTTATTATTATAATTTCAATAAAATGGATTCAATAGACGATACCAAATTTCTCTCCACGTCCACATAATCACATGATTCATTATAGTTTGAAAATTATCCTTGTGTGTGTTATTTGGGTTTTAGATGAAAAAAAATTGTTTTTAATAGATATTAGTATTAATTAATGGCTGCATCTGATCTTGTCTCCTCACTCTTAGAAATGGTTGAAGACGAAAATTAAAGATATTATATAGTAATAAAAATTATTCTTTAATTTTGAATTTTTAACATTTAATTAATTAAAATATAAAAATGAATTTTGTATTTCTATCTCTAATTTTTTTTGGCGCTGTTTAAATTTATTGTAAACATTATTGCAGTGCACACACATTGTATTGCATCTCATGGTTGTTTGATTTCATAAGTCTCATGTCTTGTGGTGTATAGACACATAGTTATCTATTTTCCAATAATTGATCTATTAATAAATAAAAAATTGCTTTTAAATATCATTACTTTTAATTTTTAAGATAACATTAAAAATTCAAAATTATATTTAAAAAATTCAAAATTAAGATATTAAATAAGTTTTATGGTATTTTCTTTCTCTCTCAATCTTCTTGTTATTAGAAAAAAAAAAAGAGTCGCTATAATATAGAATTTGATTGAAAATAACAAAATTTAATAAATTTTTTAAATAATTCATCTTTAATTAAAATTAAATAATTAATTATTTAAGTCTAATTAATTTAAATAAATATTTGTTGACGATCAATAATATTATAGTTATAATTTTTTTAAATGATTAGTGTTTAATTAAAATTAATTAGTTGATCATTTGAGTTTAATAAAAGAATATTTGTTAACTAAAATAGAAAAGACAATAATGAAGGTTTAAATCATGACAAGATGGCGCCGAACTTGTAGTTTTGAATAATAGAAATTGAATGCACCATTAATATATAGTTTTTTGTGGATAAATGTGTCATTAGTGTTATCAACAAATATGTGCTTGATATTTTTTTGGTAATAAACACGTGCTTTATGTAATAAAAAAACAAATGAATTTTTCTAATATTTTATAATATTCTTTCATTAATTATTGACAAAAAGAATATTTTTTTTCTTTTTAAAATATCCTCAAATTAATGTAATCTTTTTTATATTTTAATTCAAACGATTCAATTTATTAGTTTTATATTTCTTTTAGATAATTTAGACAATACTTAATTCTTATTGTAATTGTGTATATTAAATATGATCAATTTTCTTAATATACATAATTTAGTCTGTCTTTACTTATATTTTATTTTAGATAAAGTATCTCATTAATATTACAATATAAATCATTTTAGCAAATGATTCATTTATGGCTTACCATAAAACAAAAATCCCTTTTATTAATACCATGGAAAAGATCATGGAGTAATACTTAATCCGCTCGAATATAAACAACAATAAAATCATATTTATCAATCTCAAATATAAATAAAATTTGAGAATTTTTTATTAATATATTTTATTTAAAAAAAAAAAAACTTCACTTAAATATTTTATTTAAAAAAAAAAAATATATATCATATTTTTTGGCACTAAGAGGTAGCATCCTCGAAATGCAACACGTTAAAGAAGTTTATTTTTTTCTTCTATAGAGGTTGCATCCCGGTGATGCGATCAACTACTACTAATTATAATTTTTTTTTTTAACTTTTGAAAATTAAAAAACATTATTAATTTAATTTTATAAGAAAAATGGACATAAATGGACACTACAAAAGGGTAAACGCATTAAAACAAAAATACACCGCAAAAAAAGTATCAAATGCAGATTATGTCGAATCTCCAGTCATAGTAAAAAACATGGTCCAACGTTGCTGACGCATCGACTCATTTTTTTTCTTCTACAAAAATGTATTTTTTTTGAAATTATTAATATAATTTATTATTGTTATTATTATTATTATTATTATTTATTATATTTGGAGGAAAAATAGAATAGAGTGGTTAATAAAATAATATTAATTGCTAGTTTAACAGAAAAATAAGAGTAAATTATTAAAATAATATAACATGTTATTTATTTTTAATTTATTATTACTTTTTTTTATTAGATCAGAGTAAAAATAGGAGGGATAAAATTATTTGATTTTATTAATATAATTTTTTTTTTAATATTTTAATTATTTTTTATTAATTAAATGAAAGATTTTTCTAATTTTTCGAAAGTTAAAAAAAAAAATACACAGTAGTTGATCGCATCCGACCTCTTACTTAGTACAAAAATAAATTTCTTCACATATGATCGCATCTCGGAGATGTGACCTCCTATTAATGCCAAAAAGTATGATATTTTAATTTTTTTTTTCAAGTAAAGCATTTAGGTGAATTTTTTTCAAAAGTAGGATATATTAATAAAAAAATAAAAATAAAAATTTGACTAATTTTACTATATTTATAATTTCTATAATGCTCTTTAATTAATGTAGTTTTTATTTTTTAATAACTCGATTTATTTTCATGGAACAAGTTCACGTGAAATACAACTTAAAGAATATGATGATTTATTTTATTACTGAGAAAGTTAAATAAATCCAATAATTTTTCATAAGGGTGCGATTTTTCACTTATACATGAGACCAAAGTAGGGAGAGGGAGTAGTTAACTAAAGATGTAACAGGAAAAATATAATTAATAATTTATTAAACATACCAAATGAGAAGTATAAAAATCATATCTAAAATGACTGACTATTTTGGTTTTTAATATAAGTAAAATTAACTAATTTTTCTCTTATTAAAAAATTTAGTTAAATGTAATTAATCTTCTTAATTTCATACAAAATATAAAAATGCATTCTCAAAATAGCCTTTCATGAAAATGTGGTCCGTGATAATAAAGTAGTCATTCAAAAATAAACTTATATTAATAAAGATATTTTGGGATATATATCATTAAATAGAGCGAAAGTTAATTATATATACTTTTATAAGAAACAAAAAAATATCAGTGTTTTTTCTTATATTTGAGGCTCGAGAGAGGATAATAAAAGAAAGAACACGCATCATAGACTTCGATTTCTTTTGAGAAGACGGAATCACTCTTTCTCAACTTTAAACTCAATATGTTTTGAAATTAATTACTCTCTTTATTTTATAATGATTGGTCTATTTGATAATTTTATACATAATAAATAAATAAAAAAAATAAATAAAAATTTATTAATTTACTCTTATTAAATATTGACATTTATAATTTTTGAGAAGTATATCTAATGCACTTATCTAGGGGTAAACCCTTGGAAATAATTTTTTTTTACCCATGCAGTCGGGTCTCTCAAAATATTTGTACGGAAATGTTATTTTCTTGTAGTGATATTAAATAGAAAATGATAAATGTATTTTGATATTAATTAGTTGATTTCATAAGTCCTAATTAATATGCATGTGGTGTATAGCCACATAGTTAAGGAGAAATTAATCCGTCTCTTATAATAGAAAAATTAACCTCAAAATTATACATCTCTTGGATGAAATAAATGAAGATAAAGACATTAAAATTGTCAATTTGACGACTCAATTAATTATTAGTTTCAGTTCGTTGAAGGGGTCAAAAATTTTCAAAGTTAAAAAAGTTAACAGAAAAAGTATTCAACATTAAAAAATCTTTAAAATTTTGTGGAGGAGAGTTTATGGATTTACTTTTTAAAAAGAAAAAAGAAAAATAGTTTCGATTTTATTCTTAAAAAAATATTTGAAAAAATCTTTTTTATTCTTTTTAGAAATAAAGTTTTCAGTTTTTCCTTAAAATTTTCCGATAAAAAATAATTTGCAATTGTTTTCTTGAAAATTTTTTAATTCAAAAAAAATATCGATTTATTTTTAAAAATTTTTGAGAAAAAAATAATTTTGAATATTTTTATATATTTCCAAGAAAAATATATTTTAAAAAAATTTCAAGAAAAAAATATCAAAATTATTAAATATTAAACATATGAATCATTTCTCCCACAAAAAATAATAAAATGATAAAATAATGAACTAAAATTTTTAAAAAATATTTTAATAAAAAGTTTAATATTATAAACTTAATAAAAAAAAATAGAGACTTGCCATTTTGAGCTTTTTATTGATAGCTCCAAAGACAACTTATATATTTGTGAGAGAGAAATAGAGAGAGTGTCTTTTTGAGAGTAAGATATTCAAACTCTCGTTTAACTTAATATCATAGTTTGATAAGAACCACATGTGAAAGTAAGACCCAAGGCCTAGATGTTAGGTTGAATATTGTAACTATATTATAGTCCTACATTACTAATCCTATGATGAAATTCAACCAAAACAACGAAAATGGAAAAGTGTATTTGTTTGGTTTAAAATTAAAAGTAAGTTTTTTTTTTCACCTTTTTTATATTGTATTCTAGAGAGGGAACAGTGGATCTTAGTTTGTACTAATGCAACCGTAGGCCACCTAAGTCTCCACAATTTCAAATAAGTCGTTTTGTTATAATTCTCTTCCAAAATATAGTTAACGATGCAAAATATAAATTTTTAATATATGATTTACATCCTAAAAATTTTATTTTAATATTTAAAAATTTAAGAATTTATTTTTAAAAATTATTTTGTAAAACTAGTTTTAATATTATACTTTTTAAAACTAAAAAAATAAAATAGGTAAATAATATTTTACTTTTATTTTTCAATTTTTTTTTAACTATTTGGTCAAAAACTTTAAAAATTGAAGTTGTCAAATATATTTTTTGTTTCTTTTTTTAAAAAAATTATAAAATTTAATTATAAAATAATTTTCAGAAATTAAAACACAATCAAACAAGCTCTTAATATTTTTGCAACTCATTTGTATTTTTTTAGCATATATAAATTAAAATCTCAAAGTCCCAAATACAAAATTCAAACCACATTTTAAAAAGAAAAATAACGATTCCAACCACCAACTCAATTTTAATTTCATTACACTTTATAATTTCTTTTAAATAATTATATATTATTTAATAGAAAATTATAAAATACATCAAAAAAATATTATTTAATATTATCAAATTTAAATTATTAATAATTAAATAACATATATATAATTTATACACTAAAATTTTTAATTTAATCAATTTTAATAAATATTATAATATTATATATACGTGAATAAATTAAAATAAATAATTTATAATACTAATACACACTCTATTTTTTATTATGTGGATAACTTCTCTTATTTAGTATAATTTTTCTTTACACTCGCCACTATACAAATCGAGAAAAAGACGTGTACAAAGAAATCATTAAAAAACCCCAACCAAACTTTCTATGCGCATTAATTACGTACGTTTATCTTTACCTTGAGCAACTATAGTGTATATATAAAGCTAGCAAGAATATATATATATATATATCTTAATTAAGCAAAGAAAATTACATAATCATTATTATGGGGTGCATAAGCATAATGATTTTCATAATACTAATGATAACACAAATTATGATGATGACTTGCAAAGCTGGAAATGTACCAGCAGTAATTGTTTTTGGTGACTCTTCGGTTGATTCTGGAAACAACAATAAAATTGCAACGCTTCTCAAAAGCAATTTCAAACCTTACGGCCGTGACTTCGAAGGCGGCCGCCCCACCGGACGCTTTTGCAACGGCCGTGTTCCGCCTGATTTCATCGCCGAGGCTTTCCGCGTTAAGCACACTATACCAGCTTATTTGGATCGTGCTTATACAATTGAAGATTTTAAGACTGGCGTTTGTTTTGCTTCTGCTGGAACTGGATATGATAATGCAACTTCTGATGTACTAGTAAGATTTTTTGGTAAAATATAATTTATAATTTTAAAATAATTTTTTTTTTTGGTAAAAAATAGTTTATTAGGGTAATTTTTTCACTTTTTCTTCCTTTGATAAATACTTTGCTTTTAAAAAAATAATAGTATGATTTTTTTTTTTTTGGATCTCTTTTTGTGTTTTGTTTTGGTTCTGTTTTCTGCTTCATACTTTTCACTTTTTTGATATTCTATCTAATGGTACATTATTTTATGCACTAAATAAATTAAATAAACTTTGATATCGTTATCAACTGCCTTAATGGAATTAGTAGAGTACAAACACAAATTAATTATAATGGTTTCTTTAAATATTAATCTTTTCAAGGAAAACTATATTTTTTTGTTTATTTTATTTTACAAGATTTTTTGTAGTTTTTTTTTTAATTTTATAGAAGAAGATTTTGGTTTTTTAGTTATCAGAGTCTTTGACACGTATTATTAATATTTGTCAATAATAAAAAATATTTTAAAATTTAAAAATAAACCAATTATTAATATGTAGGCTTTTGAAATTCATTTGCGTACTTTATCACAAAAAAAGGCTTTGAAAATCAATAAAATAAACATGCAATTATTAATGATTTAATTCGAAGTAGCTAAGTCTAGCTTCGATATTAATTTACGGTTTCACTCTTTAACCCATCAGTCCATCACTCTACCTATCTCCTATAATTAATGTTTCTCTACCTGTCTCTCTACCAAATTTATTTTTAATATCTTTCTAATTAATATATATGTGATAATAATTCACTCATCGATGGGTATTGAAAAACAAGTACAACTGTACAAGTTATGTTTGCTTATGAAGTAAACTACAAAATAGGTTATTCATAGTGTTGAGAAAGATAACTCTAAGAAAAATAGTTAGTATTATATGATTAAGAGCGAAAAATTATTATAAAAAAAAAGTGTTGATTCCTAACCATCGAAGTTTACTAGTATGTGATCCTTTTCATTGCAACCACATAAAATTAATAAATTTTCTTTTTTAATGTTTCTAAATATAATATAAATTTTTAAAAATTTGATCTCTCATTGATTTGAGTTGTGATTGTTTTTGCTAATTAAAAACGTACGGTAGGTGATATTGATATTTGTTTGTTTTCTAAATTGACGACCTATTTTGATTTCTTAAATAAACTAATTAAATTAACCTTTTGCTGAAAACAAAAGGTCCAATACATATTGAGGTCTAAGATAGATTTTATTATGAAGCTTTTAAAAGTTTATGATAATATTTTAGTAAACTATACTAAAATTTTCTTTAAATTCTATTCTTTTTAGAGTTTTAGATGTTTTAGAATGCAAAAGTAATATTTTTAAATTATTATAATTGATTTTTTTTGGTTGATAATAAAGTTAATCAATTCAATTTAAAAATAATTAATTTATTTAATCTTTATTGAGACATTATTTTATTAATTTTAATTTTAAAAAAGGAGCATATATAATGTCATCAACTTATGAGTACATGATCACATGGAAACTTTTTATTAAGTAGAATTTATTTCTCTATCGAGAAGCAAAATGATGATAGTGTTATTTTGGATCGGTCCTAAAAATATAATTAATTAACATCGTTTATGTATAATATTTTACAGAATGTGATACCACTATGGAAGGAAATAGAATTCTACAAGGAGTATCAACATAAATTGAGATCCCATGTTGGTGAAGAGAAGGCAAATGAAATCATAACCGAAGCATTATATCTAATAAGCTTAGGAACCAATGATTTCCTTGAAAATTACTATGTTTTACCAAAACGACAATTCCATTTCACCATATCACAATATCAAAATTTTCTAGTTGGTATTGCTGAGAATTTCGTTAGAAAATTGTATTCACTTGGTGCTAGGAAATTATCCATAACTGGTCTTGTTCCTATAGGGTGTCTTCCATTAGAGAGGGCTACAAATTTTTTTGGTGACTTTGGTTGCAATGAAAATTACAACAAAGTGGCTTTGCAATTTAATGCAAAGTTGGATAAAATGATATCAAAGGTAAATAAGGAGCTCCCACAATTGAAAGCCTTGTCAGCAAATGTATATGACATTATCCATGATGTTATTACAAGACCTTCCTTCTATGGTATGTTTTATTTATTTTTTATTACTTATATAATATATATTTTCTATGTTTTATTTTATATGTTCCACATTTAATTTCTTTCATTGGCTATACCACAAATGGAAGCAACAAAATCATACCTCCATGTCATCTTAAAAATAAATAAAAACTAAAATAAAATTAATAAATAATTAAAAAAAAAACTCAAGTCTCTGTAAATAAAACTTAAAATATAATTTATAAAGAGATGTATCAATCATTTTATAAAATTAATTTTGTAAAAATAAAAAATTTAATTATCGTATATTGTTAATATAAAAATATTTACATCGTAAATACATATTTATAGACACAGCTTTAAAAATATATATTATAAAAGTAAAAAATATATAATAATTTTTATTAATAATATAAAAATGAAATTCAACCATGAATTAGGAACAGTAGAAAAAGCTTATAGTTTGATGAGTTCACATGTGGTTTTGAAATTATTATCCGGTGGCCCATGCGAACTACTTCTCCCATGCCTTAGGATCCATTAAATTATGTCGAGTTACATATATTTATATTTGGTAAATAATGAGTGTGTAGTTAGAAGTTTGAAGTTTATTAATTGATAGAAGCTAGTAAGAAGTTTATTAATTGATTGGTATAGTTTGTGAATAAAAGTAAATGTTGGGGTAGACAAAAGCCCTCTCTTGTATATATTGTGTTTCAGAGCTGCTAGTTGAAATTATAGAGGTGTGACCATATTTTATAAATGTATACCTTATAATAAATAGTATAGTACTTCCTATAGTGATTTTTTATTAGGTATGCTTTTATTTCTCATCATCAATAGAAATTTATGGAGGCCATCTCAATCTACATTTGGGTCGGGTACTTTATACAAAATGTGATTGTGTTTTTACTATTGTTGATTGCTAACCTTTTAAAACATTTTATAATATGGAAAATGATTTTTATTAATATTTTGTAGGATTCGAGGTGGTAGAGAAAGCATGTTGTTCCACTGGAACATTTGAGATGAGTTACTTATGCAGTGAGAAGAATCCATATACATGCAAAGATGCAAATAAATATGTATTTTGGGATGCATTTCATCCTACTGAAAAGACAAATCGCATTGCCTCTAATTATTTAATACCCAAACTTCTAGCAGCTTTTAATTGATCCATCAATTCATTTTATTTGTTTGCTTTTATGTATAATTAAGTTGTTTTTATGCTAAAAAAAAATTTAATGTTATTACTATTATTATTACTATCTCACACTACTCCAGTTTCAACATGTGGAGATTCATTTCATTTTCATTTATGGATGTGTCTTACCAAGGGATGATGATCAATTTATAATAAGGGGCCAAAAAGATTTTAGGTAGTAAATTTTTTGAAGAAAAAAGGTAATGATAAATGTTGTATAAATATAATTTTTTCATTTCTATTATTTTCCTATCTCACTTCCACTTTTACCTTTTTTTTCTTCTCTCCTAGTTCTATGTTTACTCATTCAATTGTAAAAACTTACTATGATATTTGTATAAAGATTCAAATTGGTCTTTTAAATAAATATAGAATTATTTAATCTTTTTTAAGGAATAAAAAATATTAATTTTATCCTCACAAATTTTGAAAACAATCAAAATAGTTATTATCATGAGGCAAAAAATGAAGTTAAAGAATATATAAAGTTACTAATTTAACAAACATTTTAAGATTCTTTTAGTCAAAATTAATTACTTTTTAATTATTTATCATATACCAAAGAGATATTCAGTGTTTTTTCCTCAAGATCAATCATAATGTTTTTCTTCTTTTGAAAATAGATAACTATTTTTTCTCCCATTATAAAAAAATTATGAATCCACCCGCTGATAGATGTTGGATTTTGATGTGATGTTTCAAGGAAAAAGGAAACTGTATTAGTAATACAATGTAGGGGGTGTAAATAGTGTACATATTCTGGCTTTTGATTTGATAGAATAAAATCCCGAAAAATTGAAAAATAGAATGTTTTGCTTGGTTCATTTATACAAATTATTATCTTGAAATCTGAACTAAATCAAACCATTAAAAGAACGAGTTAATTTGTTCTAGTTTAACTGAGTTAACAATTTTCTTCAAAAGGATCGAGTTATCAATTTTTAACAAATTGAGAAAATTAATATAATTTTTTTTTAAACTATAGATTTTTGGGTTAAAATTTTTTCAGTCTCAATAAATATTTAAGTATTTGTTAGTCTTTGTATATTTTTGTGTCGCTACAAAATTATCTTGTAACTAGTTTTAGTCATTATTAGAATCAAATATATTTAATTATCATTCAATTTTAAAATTTTAAAATAATTTTTTATAAATATATTTCACACATTAAAAAAAACGTATATGCAAAAATATAAATTTTTTTAATTTAAGATAAATTAAATATAATTTTTTTAAATATTATAAACCAATATAAAAGTGATGTGCGAAAATATAGACAAAAAATCGAATTGAATTTATTTTTTTATTGAGAATTTTTTTATAATATTTTAAATATATATACAAAATAATTATTTAAAAATATATATTAATGTTCTAATAGAAAAGAAAACTGTTTATAGAATAATTATATAAAAACTAAAAAATATAATATTTTTAAGATATAAAAGTAAAGTTTTGACCTTTTATATTGACTAATAACTTGTTTAACCTATTCAAATAGATGTATAAACTATCATAATCTGCAACACTAATAATAAGTGCAAAATAATACAAATAATAATAAATATATTCAATAATTTTGTTATACACGTTGTAGATTATGATAACTTATATACCTGTTTTAATAGTATAAAATAGGATAAACAAGTTTTTAGTCAGCATAAAATTCATACTTAAATTGTATAATTTGTATTATATATATTGATTAGAAAAATATAAATTAAATAATATTTATAATTGAAATAATAAATCACACTGAAAATTAATTAATTAATTTAAAATAAATAACTAATTAAACAACACAAATAAATATCTAAAAATATTTAATCATTGATATGGCATTATGGTGCAGGAGACAATGTGCAGCCACAAGCATCCGGTCTAACTTTTAGTACTTTTTGAAGAGCAAGGTGTGAATATATATATATATATATATATATATATATATATATATATATACAACTGAATGAATGACACGTTGATCTCTTGAAACATATGGTAGTATAAATTTTTAAAGCTAGGCAGGGCAAACTATATTAAAAATTGCGGAAACCGAAGTTGTGCTAAAAGAAAACTGTCTAAAGGCAATTACTATTTATTATTTTCCTCGGTAGGTTACAATACTCTCCATGTTATTATGAATATTTTAACTAATAACTTTTTTTTAATTTGTTTAGTAGATATTATTTTAATATCTATTAAAATTAACTAAATTAATAATTTTTATGTATAAATAACTTTTTAATTAATTATTAATATATAATTAATTTTAATAATATTAAAATATGTTAATTTTTTAATTTACTATAAAAAGTTTCATTTCAATTATGGTTATCTTTTAAGAGAATTCTTAAGTTCATGAATTTTTATGATAAAATTTTATTTATTTACTTAAATATTATTATTAAAAGTAGTTAAATAATAGAGTAGTCAAGTGAATTAATATATAATAAATAAAAATATATTAACAAAAAATAATTAATTTTTCGTTGACTATCGAAACTCAAAAATAACATGATAGAAACAAACCTCGTAAATGAAACATATAATGAGACGTATACATGGAGTATAATCAAGTCCTATGATCAAGTAAAAACTAATTGATAAAAAAATAGTAATGTATAACAAGCCAAAACATACTCAAAACCAAAATATTAATGATACATATACACTTATTCTCTTCCCATCAGTAAACTTTTGTGGACATAAATGTTCTCGTCAAAATTTAGAATTTATCTGTAGTATGAATTAGTAGTCGATGTCAATTTTTATTAAAGAAAGAAATTGAAGATACAATTTTTTATCATTTTGATTTTTACATTTCTTCTTCAAACCACTAAATCATCTTATGAATTTTTTCGACAAAATTAATATTCAACTTGTATTTTTGAAAAGGGCAAATTGCACCCTTTTTTTCCTAACACAATCACCTTACTCTCCCTCCTTTTAACTAAAAATAATATTTGGAGTTAAATTTCAAGCTTTTAAAAATATATTTTTCAAATTAATCATTGTAACAAAATATTTTCCTTCTTTTAATCTCATCATTCACATTTGTACACTCTCTCTTCCTCCAAGCTCTCACATTGTTAAATTATTTAGATCAAAATCAAATAGGTTTGTCCATTATCTTGTTCATTCTAGACCACATAACAATTACTAATATCATTAACATAATTGTAGGAGGACACCATCAGCATAAGGTGATTGAAGGATGTCATTGATAATATAGAGTTAGTGCCAAGAGTGAAACTTGTTCCTTAATAGTACCTTTGAATTGCTTCAATGATAAAAATTTAGTCTCAACTTCTCGTATATAGTCCATGCACAAATACATATACTTAAACATAATAAAATTACGATTTAATTGCAGTTTTAATTAGTTATCCTATTTTAGCTGAATCATGAAAGTAGTTTACTTATTTTATTTCTCTCTAATTTTAGTCCCTCAAACGAAATTTTGGTACAAAATTTGATGAAACGTCATTTTTTTGTACTTATTTAAGTCACATCATGCCTTAAAATCTCACAGTGCAACAATTGTATACCTGAAATCTATGATAACAAATGATATAATGTGCCTTAAAAAACTGACATTTTATCAAAATTTTAATCAAAATTTTGTTTGCGGGACTAAAATTAAGGAGAAATAAAATAGATGATTACTTTCGTGATTCAGGTAAAATAGGAGGATCATAACTGTAATTAAACTTAAAATTAATTTCAATTAAAATAAAAAATGAATTGCAAGGAACCAATAGTACAAACACAAAGTCATGACTCAAACAAAAACTATCGCAGGTTGCACTTGGTCACTAGGTCGTATGTCGCACACGATCGGCATTAGGTTACCGTTACAACTTTTTTAAATTAATTTAAAAAATCTATTTAAAAATTCTCATATAGTTTAAGGATGTACATATTAATTAAACCTAGTTATTACGTACTATACTCATTCCTTTAGAAATAATTGATGATTGCATTTATGAAAATAAATTCGAAAATGAAAATGTTCATTTTAATATGTATTCAAGAAACATATTGACTTTTTTTAACAAATTTTAAAAACTATTATTATATTTTGCAAAACGCTTCAGAGAAAAGAACTATCCAATATATTTACATTTTATATTAAAGAATATATATTCTATAAAATATATATGTATTTGATATATTTTATACAGTATAAATATGATATTTTTATCAATTATAACTCCTACTAAAATAATTATAAAAAATGAGTTAGATTTTTAAAAATACTATAATCTTTTAAAATGAAATATAGATATTATTTAATTAAAAAATTAATATATTTAATTTAAATTAAACACATTATTTTATTATATTAAATATATCAACTTATTAAATATTATTTATATTTGATTTTGAAAAAAATAAATGGTGCAGGAGAATTATGCTGGTTACTTGTGTAACACATTTAGTGTGCAATAGACATAAATCACATCACCTCCATTCCTGTTAGAACATAGAAGCATTGAATTGAATTAAATTATTTAATGGTTTCATTGGCTTAGGCCATAAACTGAGAGGAACTTGTTTGTCCCTTCTTGGGCAGTTGCAACTGTATCACTCTCTAATTAATTAATCGTGCCACCTTCTAGTAGTTAGTTGGGATGACTCTTAATATAATAATAATTTCTAGGATTGAAAACTTTTTCTTGTATATAGAATGTACTCTACTAACTTGATTCAAAAATTCTTTTCTTAACTAAAGAACCAACATGATGATTAGATTACACCATGAAACATACCACGTGTTAGGATTGCACCTAGACATCATATCTATATAACTAATTCATATCCATATAAAAATCATTTTAAATAATCAGTTTGTAATTTATATAATAGGATTTGATTTTATAAAATTAATTAAGAACCAATTGTATCTATGATCAATATTTTTTTATTAAAAATTATTTAGAAATGTTATAAATTTTGTTTGAAATTTTCTGAAAAATAATCGAAATTCTTTTCTGTAAAAAATTGTTTGGGAATTTTTTTCTGAAAAAGTAATAAAAATAATTGTAGAAAAAAATTACAAAATTTCTTTTGCTCATGTAAAAACTCTAATACTCTGTTTGAACCCTTAAAAAACATTGAGTTTTTTTTTGTTTATGTGAAATTTTTTGTCCACTAAAACATGTCAACTTGTCACCACAATGTTTATGTGTCCTATGATCAATTTAATTTCTAACAATATTTTAAAAAGACATTTCAATCATCCTATCTGTTTTATATATATATATATATATATATATATATAATGATATTATAACATCAATCCACATTTTAGTCCTTAATAATTAATACCCTGAAAGGAACATTTGAGTCATTATATATTATTATTATTATTATTATTATTATTATTATGCATTACATGTAAACATTTAAAGGCAATCGATAAAAGACCCACGACGATTTTATCAAAATTCTAACAAAAATGTAACGAAGAAAGTGGTCCATAAAATTTCCACAAACACTCGATACTCATACAAGTAGCAGAAATCATTCACAGCAATTCCAACAAAATACCAAAATCAAAGTAAATAAAAAATTGATGCATAACATTAGCAAAAAAAAGTTATCTCATGGTTCCATATTAAATTACATTAAATCTAGGTAGATGATAGTGGTTCAAATCCAAGAGTGAAAGTCATTCTTATAATCTTGGTGGACAAATCACCTCATACGTCTTTGTGGATCCACTTTTTTATGTACCTTTATATTAGAACTTTGATGAAACTGTTGTAAATATTTTATGACTTATTTTTCTATATACTTTTAAGTTAGAACTTCGATGAAATTGTGATGGATATTTTATGGATCACTTTTTAAACTATCATATTTACATATTTTATAGCTATTTTATTTTACCATTACATATTTACATGTAATGTATAAGAATGAGATAGAGGAATTGAAATGTCCCTTTTAGAGTACTGTCACTTGACTAAAATGTGATTAATATTATAATGTATTTTTCAATGGTATCACTATTTGGAAACAAGCGATAATTACATGTACAGTTATGACATTACCAATGAATTCTATATGGGATCTCTCTTTGTAGGGGATCTTATCAATTATTTTGAGAAAACTTGGAAGGCTCCATTAATATCTTCATTGTTTGATTAGGCAACAAGGTACCAAAATATTTCGAACTCCTTTATTTAATTCGGTTACTAGTGATAGAAGGTTTGTGTGCAAGGAGAAAAATAGAGAATATTCGATGAAAAACACCTACATGTTATATGTTCAAGACTTTAATGAGGTCTTTCACTAAAGAATACTTATCCTCAACGACTGGAATGTTGTAAGTTTACTCAATATCAAGCAAAAGTGTTTCTCTATAGAGCAACCAATGCACATTTGGAAGAAATCGAGACCAAGTACGATGAAATGTAATGTTTATGTCTCCTTCTCCACTTGAGTCAATAAAGTTGGAGTTGGAATGTGTATTAGGAATGACCCTAGAGAATCTATGTTAGCTAAAATGAATCGTTTCACACCTCATAGTGAAGTTCACCCAGATAAGGCGCTCGGTTTACTCTCTACTATCGAATGGATACGCGATTTAGTGATAGATCTCGTAGATTTTGAATTTGATTCAAAAGTGGTAGTTGATACCTTCCATTATCCAAATCCTGACAAACTTGAATTTGGAGATATTATTAAACATTGTAAATCTACGTATATTCCTTTTCATGTAAACTCAAATGTTGAGTTATGTAAGAGACAAACAAATAAGGTTGTTCACACTCTTTGTGAAAGCAACTACATCCTAATATCATTTCTATGTCTGAGTTGAAATACCTTATTGTATTAACACATTATTATCAATAAAATAAGATAAGTATTTTTTAAAATATATAAAAGTAAGAGACAAACAAATAAGGTTGTTTACACTCTTTGTGAAAGCGGCTATATCCTAATCTCATTTTCATGTTTGGGTTGAAATACCTTATTGTATTAATATATTATTATCAATGAAATGAGATAAGCATTTTTTAATATAAAAATAAAATAAAGAGACTTGAATGTCTCTTTCAACTAGTATAGGGACTAAAATATTCTAAATTTCGTCGACATGTAAGCGGTGTGGAGACACATTGACATGTCATGAGGAATCAAAAGGTTCCACATAAACAAAAACAAAAATATATCATGATTAATTTAAATAAATATCAAGATAATTCTTATAAGAGACTAAAATTATATTATTTTTTGCGAACAACCAAACTAAGTCTCCATTTTATGTAAGTACTATTGTGTATCTTTATTGTTAATTTTAATAGAGCACTTTAAATCCCATGAACCGTCCTACACTAGATCTTGGTGGATAATATATCAAGCTCCTCATCTCCTAATTTAATAATGTACAAATTTGGGTTGAATTAATGTTTTGATCGACTTGTTCATGCAATGGAAGTGGATATGACTTAACTTACAAACTTATTGATAGTTTTTCATGCATGGTGAGTCATCCTCAGCTTTACACGTAATAATTAAGGAGAAAGTTTTCATTTTCAGATTTTATATTGAGACTATATGAGGAGTGCAAAAGAAAATTACATATTTCAAATATACACGACAAATTATTCAGTTATTATTATTTAAACATTCTATACTCATTGTAGTTATAGTTAGATAAAGGACCACAATAAAGAACACCATAGACTCTCCCAATTGGGAAACATTTTGAATATATTAGCTATATTACGTCTTGCTTGGGCCATCAATCACACTAGCTCTTTTTTTTTTATTAAAAAAAGAATAAAAGTTATTTAATATTGATAAAGAAAAAATTAATCTCAGTAGCCATTTTTTGGTAAACAAGAGGTACTCTCATTAGTCATTATGCAAAAAGAAAAATCACTTTTGGTCTTTGGATTAAAGTATCATCAACAACCGGTGATTTTAAACTTTTTTTAATGGAGATTATTTTAACGGTAAGTAGTACAGAAAAATTAAAGAAAATTAGAATTTACAAGGGTAAAAAACGTGACAAGTAAAAAACCTTTAAGAGAAATAGAAATATTATTATTGATTAAAGTAGAAATAAAAATTATTCTAGAAATTTCTAGATATCAAATTTTGTCTATTTGAAATTACAAAATTAAACTTTTATTATTACAAGCTTTGTAATTGAAATTGCTATCACATTAGAAATGGATATATAGTAGATCTATGTTTGGAACTATCGAAATCAAGTTTTATCAAAATAATTATTGTGTAAAAAGAAGATTTATTGTATGTGACTTAACCACGTTATTCATATAATTTCACTTAATTTAAATTAAGAATTCCATTATTCAAAGTTGAAGCAAGAATAGAAAATATAAATCAAGCTATGGAATAAAAACTAGATCATATCACTGGAGACACTAGTACATTATTAATTGCACGATAATAACTTTTCATGCAATCTACGGACTGGAATTCGTGGCATCACGCACGTACTCAATTTGCTTATGGTTCTTTTTGAGTAGGGGTGGACAAAGTTTAGTTCTGAACTAAAATCGTTTGAAAATTGAACCGAATTGATTTTTAGTTTGGAAAAACCGAACTGAACCGGTTTTCAGTTCAAAAAACCGAACCGAACCAGTTTAGAAAAGTGGTGAACCGGTTTGTTATTTTGAACCACACCGAACTAGTTTAACGTAATTTTTTTGTTCATATAGACCATAATTATATAATTACCCCTAATTACTTCTAAAAAACCAAATTTGGTTCAAGTTTTTTGAAATAAAAACCGGTTCGGTTTGGTTTTTAACAAAATTCCGATTCAATTCGGTTTGGTTCGGTTTTTTCGAACTGAAAACCGATTCAGTTCAGTTTTAGTTTTAAAAATTCACTTCGACAACAGTTCGGTTCTTAAACCAGTTCAGTTCAAAATCAATTCGGTTCGGCAGTTTAGTTTAGTTTTTGGTTTTTTTAAACACCCCTACTTTTGTGCAATCTCAAAAAAATTACTCCTTTGAGAAAATCTCTTATTTTATCTCAAAGTATATTTAAAAAATTAATATATCTAATTAATTTTTTTTCTTGTTATATATATCATTTAATATAATAGTTTAGACAATGATTTGTGTTTAATGAATGACAAGAAAGATTTTGTAATGTCGAAAACGATAGGACAAAACTTTGTTGTGAGTGTTATATAGAAGTCTGGTTTAAACTCATGTCGTCTTTTTTTATACTCGTTATGTTATGTTTGAGCTGTATTCAAAAAATTTATGAATGAATCCGAATTTGAAGCTATTATTTACCTATGTAGGCATAATCTTATTCTCATTGTTCAATTGAGTTTGGGAAGAGACAATTAAATATGGTGGTTGATTCGCTTGAAATGGTGGCTACATCACAAGCTTTTTCTCATTTTTTTATAGGGTTCCAAGTTGTATTCATCATCTAATTGAAGTAGAAATGTAAAATTGCCTTTTCATTAATAAAAAAAAAAAAACTTTTCATGCTATACAAACATGGTGTTATAAAAAGTTTTGTGTTTGAATAATTACTGTTACATACAGTTTAATTTCATGCCAAAAGAAATATTTATTCAAACATAGAAGCACTTTTACTAAGGTGGTACTTAAATATTTATTCATATATAGAAGCACAATACACAATTGAATAACAAAAATCACAATATACAGAAAGAGTAACGTGATCAGAAATTGATAAGTGGCAATAAATGTAGTGACCGTTACTAAGGTAAGCAGAATTCACATAAGCAAATGAATTGTAGCATTGAAATTGGTGTAATTCAAATCCACTAATTTCACCTTTTGGCTAAGAGAAACTTCCATTCCCACCGCCAAAGGAGTTTGTTGAATTCTTGTCCCCTCAATCAATAATAGTTGTGCCCTTGTCTAACCAATTTATGGTACCCAACAACTTATTCACCCAAAATTCAAAAGATCAAACCTTCCATTAATATACAAACTCCTAACCAATATTTATTTCATCACAAGTCCACCCCTTTAACATACACTCCATCCATAGTCACGTACTCACTCTAAAATTAACGCAATGGAATGGAAAATGTTAAAGCTACTAACATTATGGTCCCTTCACATTTTATGTCTCATTTTGCTTCATATGAAAAAAGCAAATGCAGAGGTTCCGGCCATAATTGTGTTCGGCGACTCCTCCGTTGACGCCGGGAATAATAACTTCATTCCGACGGTTGCACGGAGCAATTTTCAGCCATATGGACGTGACTTTGACGGCGGACAAGCAACAGGAAGGTTCTGTAATGGAAGACTACCAACTGATTTCATATCAGAAGGTTTTGGTATAAAACAATATGTGCCTGCATATTTAGATCCTAAGTATAATATTTCAGATTTTGCTACTGGTGTCTGTTTTGCTTCTGCTGCTACTGGTTATGATAATGCAACTTCAGATGTACTTGTAAGTTCATCTGCTACTGGTTTGATTCTTGAATGTGCAAATGCATACAATACATGTCTAGTTTTTAACTATTTTTTATTTATTTTGATTTTAATGGCGACATTTTTGAATTTTATACAAAAAAAATAACAAAATAAAAATAAAGGGAAATTTTATCTTTTAAACTCAAACTAAACAGGCACTGTTTTATAACATGATTTCTCACATGATCTCAAGTGTCGCTTTTTAAAAGACTGTATTTAGTTATATTTTCCATTAATATGGCAATGTAAAAAATAGATATATACTTCTACATTTCATCCATCACACCGATGTCTTAAAAATATTCATGAAAACGTCTTTGGGATTCAACTATGTTCCTTCTATTGCAAAAAGATTAGATCATACTATACGTTCTTGATTTCCATTTTACTAGGTAGTGCATTTCCTTTTAATTGATTTGTCTAGTACTAGTAGTTTGTATAAGAAGTGTATCTATATTTAATTCAAAATAAATTTATAAAACAAAAATTGTCATTTTAAAAGTATATGTGTATGTCTCTGTGTTGCTTCTTCTCTGTTTCTCTCTGTCTCTCATATATGAAAATTGAAAGGATTTCCTTGTTTTCATTAATTTTAACAAACAAATTCAAAAACAGCTTATGATATATACTAACATCTATAATAATGCAAACTATATGATTTTTTATGCAGTCTGTGATACCATTATGGAAGCAATTAGAGTACTACAAGGACTACCAAAAGAATCTGAGTGTATATCTTGGCGAAACCAAAGCAAAAGATACCGTAGCCGAATCGATACACCTTATGAGTCTAGGAACAAACGATTTCCTAGAGAATTACTATACCATACCTGGTAGGGCATCACAATACACACCTCAGCAGTACCAAATTTTTCTTGCAAGTATAGCTGAGAATTTCATAAGGAATCTATATGATCTTGGTGCTAGGAAGATATCCCTAGGAGGGTTACCTCCCATGGGATGCTTGCCATTGGAGAGAACCACAAATATTATGGGTCAAAATGGTTGTGTTTCCAACTACAATAACATAGCACTTGAGTTCAATGATAGACTCAAGAATTTAACCACTAAGCTCAATCAGGAGCTCCCTGGGATGAGATTGGTGTTTTCAAATCCGTATTACATTATGTTGCTAATCATAAAAAAACCCGACCTCTATGGTATGTTACCGCAGCACATAGTCCAATTTAGCATTTTTCTATATATATAAAATTCCCATTATGATGCATATAATTAATTCAAATATTTTTCTTGTTGTCACAGGGTTTGAATCAGCCTCAGTGGCATGTTGTGCTACTGGAATGTTCGAGATGGGTTATGCATGCAGCAGGGGTCAAATGTTCAGTTGCACAGATGCTTCCAAATATGTGTTTTGGGACTCTTTCCATCCCACAGAGGAAACAAATAGTATCGTTGCAAAGTATGTGATGGATCATGTGTTAGCTCAGTTTTTAGAATGAATTTTTACAAAAAAAAATAGTATTACTTGTGGAATTTTACTTACGTATCGTAATCACACCACTTTAGCACGTTCACCATAAATTGGCATTTAGGCTTTCTATTTATGGTTGTATGTCGATGTGTGTATATATATATATATATGTAAGAATGTTAATACAGCACTTTCATCACAAAATGTGCTGATATTTATAATGTAAGTCATTTTGTTTGGACTATAATATATAGGTTTCCTTTGTGTATTCATCTTCATGTATTTGTTCTATTACATATGGATAGCATGTTGTGTTCAAGTTTGTTAATCTAAAGCCATGTTTCGAAGGGTGAAAACCGTATCAAATCTAAATTTTGATATGTGATCTAATATATGAATCATAAACATTCTCCTATTATTTTCTACAAGATTACTCTTTCACCTAAAGTGTAAGATTTCCTTCCACCAAGTTGTGCTCACTGTAACTTATCAAAACTCAAAGGTAACTCATCTGGTGACTCAAAGGTAACTTACCAAGTTGTCCCCATGAAATAACTCATCTGGTGAGACATGAGTGTTCAGTTTCCAGCAAGCGGGATTTGAATCTTCCTGATGGAACATCATCTCCTCAAAGGCAACCCACTTCAGCTCAGTTGATGTGTGGCAAAAGGGTGTCCCCTAGGCATGCCTCTGCACGTGACTGCACCCAAGCACACCATTGATAACAATGCATCAAATAGGATTTTTTTTTTCTTTCTATTTTTGATAACAATATACTAAATAATCAAGTAAATTAAGACCTAAATATATTGACTTACTCATCACATTTTTTACCAAACCAAATATTTGTCAGAAGAAACTATTTCAATTTTCAAGTAGTAATGTGTATAAATCAATGAACAGAGCAAAAGGTGATAGAAAAGTTAAGTTGATAAACTAACAAAAAGTATCAGAAGATCCAAACATAAGAATAAGTTGTGTTCTCTTGAGAAAGATCTTTCCATTACATTGCAATGTCAAAAGGTTATTCCACAAAAGATATGTAAACTTATCCTCTTTGACAATTTCTCATAATTTGTTTTCTCCTCTTTGTTCACCAATTTCATTATTTAAGCAGCTTGTTTTCCATTGTTGATTAGTACTAAAAGACTATTTTTTTGAGTCAGAAACTAAGTAAGGATAAGTGTTTGATTGATTCCCATTAAACAAATGACAGAAATAGTCATTCCTTGTCAGCACTAAGTGAAACCAAAATGAAAACAATTCAATAACAGCTTTCCTGACTGGATTTATCAGACATCTTCTAATGTAAAATGTTTCCCTCTGCATTTTAATTTGTTTAATGGTAATTACTTTTCCAAAATGAAGAAAAGTAAGCAAAAAGTAGTATATAACCTAAGTTGGTGTATTGTAACTGCTTCCAATGCTTCCATGACCTTGGTGTAACAAGGGATAGACCTTGGAACAAAATAATAATGGAGAGACAATATCAACAACAGAAAATAAGCATGCAACAAAGACAGCCTATATTTATTTGAAAGCATTTCATATCTTTAAAAATAAATGCAAGGTTTAGCAAGGCATATATATTAAGATAAATAGACAAATCTCAACAAAACTTGATATAATAGAAAGAACTGTTATTTCTTATCTTTATTTGATAAACTTGTTATACTTTGCCAAATGGCT
The DNA here is from genome assembly GCA_037974835.1 of Cicer judaicum. NCBI lineage: Eukaryota > Viridiplantae > Streptophyta > Magnoliopsida > Fabales > Fabaceae > Cicer > Cicer judaicum. The sequence goes on from JBBPBS010000247.1 coordinate 2,222,955, forward strand.
GGACCTTCAGGATGCATATTCACAAAGTATTTTACAAACCGTTTTTCATTAGATGAAACTATGCTACTCAAGTTTAACTCAGGATTTATTGCATTCCTCGTCTTCAACCACTCATACATTGAAAATCTTGCAGTAATTTTGTCCAAATCATGGCAAAAGTATGTCGGGTATCCCAAAAGACATTCTATTGGGTAACCTAAAACATTTATTAAGAAATCAATCTTCTTTTGAATTAAAGTTCTCTTCAGATTTAGAATCATAGGAACTCGCTTTATCATTTCAACCACTCTGTTATAATCCAAACCAGCTTCTACCAGGCAATCAAATCTCTCTTGTAACTGATCACCTCTCCCTTTAAACACCTTCACGGCTTCTTCCATCTCTTCAGAGTTCTCAAGATATCCCAATTTCAACAAGAAAGTTGTTTTCTCCAAATAACAACGCGGGTCATCATAGTAATCCTTTCTAGTCCCCTTCTGTTCCGGTTTCGAAGCCAATCTAATAAACTCTAATGGATCATCCTTTACGATTTGACATAATTCAGCTTTTCCAATTCCTAACTCCTTGCAAATAGTTTTATGACCTTTTATCGAATGTTTGCTCAGAACATGCATGTACTTAGACAAAACACATGCAATATCATCTTGTTCCATTCGAATATTATACAAAAAAGAAATCACATTCATCACATTCTCCACACACTTACTTGACAAAATAGAAGGATGCTCTATGAAACAAGAAGAAATCACATTCACCTCAACACCTGACTTAATCAACCGAGCCAAAAACAAATACATCTTCTTACCAAAACCATCCAACAACAACTTAGGATCTTCCTTAAACAAATTATACATATGTTTCTCAGAATATCCAACTTGATGAAGAAACTCTATACTATCAAGCATTGTTTTCCAGCTATAATTTTTTGAACAAGACATACAATGGACAACCCATTCACTTTCAATCCCAATTCTATTCAACCAATCAAGAACAGAAACAAACACAGAATCAACATCATCACCAACCAAAAGCAAAGGACAACAAACAAAAAGCTTAATAACAGTTGATTTACTCAAACCCAAACCTTGATAATCTTCGAATTTCTTTGCCAAAACGCCATTTTCAAACCGAAAAACCTCTCTTGCTTGGGTAAAAATTTTCCCAATTCGATTCCTGGGAACACCGTGATTATACAAGCAACGAAAATTATCACTTAAAAGAGTATCATCACTAATAAAAACGGTGTGACTAGGGAGAATTGATTGCAATTCGGATGGATTAATACCTAAACTCTCGAGAAAAGGTTCGAATTCGTTGATAGGGTTATATCTAAGGTACTTCCTGAGAGATCGAAAAACGTCGTCGTTTTTCTTGAGCTTGACTTTGGAGATAAGGGAGTTGATGAAATGTGGAGAATTATTGGTGACGAATTCAGCGTGTACGAAAGCGTAATTTCGTGTGAAGTGAAGGTAATCCATTAAAGCGCGTCGAGCTTCGATTCTGGTGGTGCGTGGAATGCGGAGGGGAGTGGATGGAGAAAGAGCGGGAATGTGGGAAGATTTGGAACAGTGGAAAGTAAGGGGTTTGAGGGAAAGGGAAGGAGAATGAGAAGGAGTAGAATGGTGTGAGAGAATGGGGTTCTGAGGAGAGAGAAAGAAGACATTAAGATTATGCAGTAGTGAAAGAGTTCCCATTGGAAGAAAGAAGAGAAGATGAGGGAGGGAGGGAGTGACTCACTTTTCGAAAAAAAATGTTAGAGTAGTCAACTTTGACAAATGTCATCACAGACCAAGATAGGGATTTATATGTATATTCCATAAATATTTACAAACTTAACAAAAATTATGTATTTATATATGAAGTTCAAATTCATTTTTTACTTTAAAAAATTCAGTTTAACTTAATTCTAGTAATTTAAATTGATCACAAACTCTTTAATCAACTAACCCTAACTCTATTAAGTAAACGTCCTTATAGTTGAGAATAGAGCCTAACAAATTAGACTTTAAAAGTTTCTGAGTTGTAGATTAATTTTATGTTTATATTTATCTTACGGTTTATTATAGACTTTGTTTTGGATTTGGTTTGATATTTTTAAAAATATAGTCGGCTCTGAAAGTCTATTTAAAAGGTTTATATATTTATATATATTAAACAAAAAAATAATTTTTCTAATAAAATGATTTTAAAAAAATATGAAACAAACACTAATTAAACTCTGAAAAATAATTTTTGATTTTAAAAAATAATTTTTTTTTTCTGAAATAAATATACTCATTATTATCTCTCAAACAAATATAGAACAATTATTGCATAATTGAGCGACTACTAAATATAAAACGATTACTAATTATGAAATCGCTATTAAATATGAAACGACACAAATATGGAACAATAATTGCCTAATTAAATGACTAACGAATATGGAAGAATATAAAATTAAAACTAAATATAGAACGAATACGAGTGATTGTTTAATTGATATACTTTAAAATATAAAATAATATTATTAATAAATAATAATGAAAAATAACATTAATAAATAATAAAATATATATACATAGATCCGTCTATCACATCTAATATATTTTTTTATATGCATGAATATGACCTATTTAAATAAATATATTTTAAAAATAGTCTAAATTTAATTTTTTAGTTAAATAGATTAGAATTAGTTCATAGACATCTAAGAGATAATATAACATATTTTCATCTCTCTTAAATATATGAAGTATTAAAGAAAACATCGCATTCTATTTGATAATTTTTGTTTTATTGTTTTAATGAAAAGTGTCAACTTCAAAAACAAAATATATATATATATATATATATATATATAAATAAAGTACCCACTTCCACAAAAAAATATAAAAAGTTACCAACTTCTATATAAAACATTCATGTAAATATGCCTGGAAGAAGGGAGAGCTATGTTAGAGCATAGTATGTTGGGTTGGTACTATGCTCAAATAAGAAAATTTTACTTTTTTTCTTATCAATTTTTATCTTAATCACGTTGTGCAAATTATGTGTAGTTTGATGTAATGGTGCACTGTATATATCCTGATTTGACCCATTATTCTTCAAATATTTTGTATAAATTTAAAGTAAAATTTAAAATGTTAGTTCACATTGCAAAATTGGAAATAACTATAACAAATATGGATTAACAAATTAAAGTTAAATTAAATTAGTAAAGTAACACTTTTTATTTTTTAAAGTGAACTTCATTAAAAAAAACAAAAGCTACGATGAGACCAACTTTTTCAAAATATTAAAAAGAAAAAGAAAAAAAAAGAGAGAAATTAAAAAATTAATTAAACTTTGTACTTTTATCCGAGCCGGGTCGGGTCACAAAGAAGTAACGAAGTGAAAGTCCATCGAGTCCAAACAAAAACCACCACACTACATCACTTGTCGACGACACTCCAAGCGCACGTTAGCCATCTCCGCCACTGTGTGATGGAGTCTCTCTTCGACTCAATCAACGTTCGGGATCTTCTCTCCGCTCAAGATCTCTCCGACCAAAACTCTCCTCTCTCAGCACCGGATCTCCGCCTCCTCATCGACCGCGTGGAGTCTCACTCTCTCCAGATCCGATCACAGGTACAATCCTACCTCGCCTCACACCACGAAGATTTCGCAAGCCTCTTCTCTCTTTGCAACGACGCCGTTTCGCAGACGCTCAAGGTCTCCGATGACCTCGCCGGCGTTCTTCGACTGGTCTCCGAACACCCAGCTGACGTGGAGGTGAGGGAAGTGGTGGATGAAATGAAGGCGAAAAGAGAGGAGTTGAAGGTGAAGAGAGAACTGTTAGGCTTAGTGGGAACAATTGTGAATTTGAATCGAAGGTTAGAGAGTGTGAAAGAAGCTTTGAAGAGTGGGAAGTTTCAATTTGCTGCTCAAGGGTTGAAGGAATTGAAGGTAGCGTTGAGAATTGGTGAAGAGGATGATAGGGAGCCATTGGTGTATGGATTGTTGAGAACGGAATGGTCTCAGTGTTTTGAAGAGGTACTAATCTACTTTCTTATATTTTTTTCTTCTCATTTTTGGTTTAATTGCAATGTATGTAGCAACTGATTTGAAGCATTTCTGATTCTGAATGTATAAGCTGAATTTGGTATGGATAATAATTTGTATGTAGTGTTTTTTGTTTGTGTTAAACAAAATTCTGTGATTGGGATTTTGTATTGGAATGGTTAAATGAGATATTGAGTTTTTCTTAAATGGAAGGAATTGCATTCAGGGTTGGTGCATGAATATGTGCAATGAACAAAGAAAAGACTAATGGCTTGGGACTTTATTTTTAATTTTCAAGTCTGTTTTCTCATCAAATAGAGACTAAATGCCGAGTTATCTGGAAACAAAATGCTCATATCCCGACTGATACTGTTATTTCTTTATCATGTGTAGATGGCTGAACTTTGTCTTGACTGTTGTTCAAGTATTTTTATAAAGCTAAAGAGTTATGCAAAGTCATCACTATAGGAGAAAATATCCCAATTAGGTTGACATCTCAACACCTCCAATCATTTGCAGCGTGCTCAATTTATTTAATAAAACAGTAAAAAGAACAATAACAAGCACGAGGGGATGGGGCAATACCCATGCAAAGAATATTTGAATTGGTAGCTTGGAAGAACCTGCCAATCACAGTAGAAATCTTCCCTAATTAGGAATGTAATCCCACTAAGTGTAACCCTTGGATTGAACCACAAAAGAAGTCAACTTATCCTCAAGCATTAGTAGTTATATGATAATCAAATGTGTAGGGAGCTTGTGACTTGATGTATTTTTCAGACAATTAATCCATATTTGCTTTAATGATGATTGATGAATTATATTTTTGTTGACATGCGCGACAGTGTACTCAATGCATATGATTTGTTCCATAGAAATGATGATTGGATAATTTGTGATTTTTATTGAGTTTGTGATTGTTTTTAGAGGAATTCGATTTGGGTTTGTAGATTCAAGAGGTCCTTGTAAAGTTTATGGAGAAGGCTGTGCGATTTGATGGGGACTTGAATCAAATAGAAGTGAAGTATCATTTAGAAGTTCAGAATTTGAGTGGGATTCCATTACAAATGGTTTTGGAAGCAATGGAGGTAAGTTAGTTTATGTCAATTTTACAACTGTGGTGTTGTTAATTTAGAAATTGAATTCAGATGTATTTATTTGCACTTCCGCTAATTGATGACATTTTTAGGTGGTTGGTATTCTGGAGTACGGGCTTGCTAAAGTTGCTGATTTAATGATCAAGTATGTCATGACTCCTTTCATTAATCGTGGACAACCTCTTTCATTTATAGAGAAATCAAATCAAGATTTAGCTGTACTGAAGATAGTTTCATCACCAGATAGTAAGGTGAGTGTTATGTGTTTGGGTCTTGTGATCAATTTATATTGTCATGCTTTACTGTTCTATGACAGAGACTGCTCCCAAGGGAGTTTTATTTTTTGTATGTGTTACTGATCTTATTCTTAGGGTTTTGGTCTCTCTAAAGAGTGGCAGAGTTGTGAATATTGATTGGAAAATTAATAATTAGTTATAACAATTTTGTTATTTGTTGTATAAATGCAAGTATTTTTATTACAAAATCAACCATTGGTTAGATTTGTAACTGTGCAATTTACTCTCTACTCTCTAGAGTAGTAAACCCTGCAGTTGAAGGAGCCCAGCCAAATCCTATTCTTAGATATTTTTGTCAGTTGTTTTTGTGGAGATTTTCTTATGTCACCTCCTAGGAAGCATTGTCATTTTGCTGCTATTTTGTTCCTTAATATCTTATTTTCAATTTGCAGCTTGAGTATTCGGATGGGGAGCTTCTCTATTCAGGGATTGTGCTTTTTATCAAATTTATTTATGGAAGTATTTGCTTCCAGAACAGTTCTTGGATTCGATGTTTTGGACGTTTGACTTGGCCTAGGATATCAGAGCTAATAATATCAAACTTTCTTTCAAAGGTTCGCTTTAAGTTCTATGCTATAACAAACTTCGTTACACAAAGACTGTGTCCATGCATTGCATTCTGTGCTTTGAAACAAGTCTAAGAATATGTATCCACAAAAATACCATTTCATGGATTTCAGTTGAATTGAATTAAATGCTGCCGTAACTAATAATATGCAAGTTTATATGAACTCTCTTGGCTCAACCAACAAAATAAGTTCTTGTTGGATTAGTCAATCCTTGTTAATATTATAATCTAGGACAATTATTTGGTCGTTAGTTGCTCTGTTGAGAAACCAAAACAAATTGAGTATTTTAAGTTTCCATATAGTCACTCAAGATGTCTAATTTCAGGTTGTTCCAACAGATGCGTCAAAACTACCTGACTTTCAGAAGATTGTCAAATGTACATCTGATTTTGAAACATCTTTAAAAGAGCTTATGTTCATTTCATCATCAGATGACAAGGATAATAGGCTTAGCAATTTTGCTGAAAATGTCGAGGTTCACTTTGCATTTAAGAAAAAGACAGAGATCTTGGCTAAAGCTAGAAATCTGCTCCTAGAATGTGACTTTTCCATTCCTCAAGTGAGTTTTCAGACTGGAAAAGTTCTTTGTTGCAATAAGTATTTTGTAGTTGTTGATGACAAATTTGCTGCAGGAATATACAAGGGATGGTTCTAATTGGAAGAATGATGGAACTTCTATCGTGTCGTCCAGCCATGTGGTAGATTTGCTTTTCTTATCAGAGAGGTGTTTGGTATCCAAAGCAGCCAAACAATTGATGAAGCTAGTTCATCAGACGCTGCAGGTATACAATCCAGAATAATGATAATGTATATTTTTCAAATGACTGCATGCAACATATTTTATTTGAAATACAACCTCAGGACTTTATTTATGTATTTCCTGTTTCAATCACTTGATTTGTACTTCTTTTAACCACACCAAATTGCAATCCAGTTATTTCCAATCTAGTATATTGATATATTGAATGTGACTTTCAAACAAAGAATAAAAATTAAGATGGTTGAATGAAATATAGTTAGTATAGTAGAATAGAAGCCGGACTTGCTTATGAAGTGCAGGAGCAAGTGAAAATAAATAAATGTATGAGACAGTTTCTGGTGGGATCAGCTCTAATAAATAATTTGTATGGTATTGAAGTTACGTTGTCTAAGCTTATGATCTTACTCGAAAACTTGCAGTAGTTGACAAGGTGCATTTTTAATTATTTTCCTCTTCTTTCATGCCACTAATAGTAATACTGGAAGAATACTTGTTTGATTCTCGAATATACTCTTAGTCTTAGATACTCTTTATTTAATTATCATTCATTCCATATTTTCAGTGTTAGATTTGAATGAAAGTGAAAAAGAGTCTTAGGGCAGAGAAAATCTGAGATCTTATTGAGTTTGGCAAAATGATACATTGATTGATTTGGTAAAATGCATGATTGCTTATATAGGGATCTAGACTTCAGAGTCTCAAGTGGATTTTGTTATAACAGTTAACAGAATGTGCTGGGTCAGCATAATAGGTTATTACTTATTACAGTTACCAACTGTCTGTACAACTAAGAAGAAATTTTTTCCACTAAACCGACACATACAAATCTAACTGTTACTTTAATATACCCACAATACTATTTTTTGCTAACAGTGAAACTGATCTTTATAAATGATAAATAATTGGCGCAGGATGTCTGCCTGTCATCTGCAAGGGTTGCTTTGGAATTTTATCATGCAGCTAGAGACGCTATACTTCTTTATGAAGTAGTAGTCCCTGTCAAGGTTAGTCCATGTAAGGCAGTAACATACTGGAAAAGCCTTACTTTTTACTATTTCTTTCATTGGGAATTCACTTTAGGGTCCAATGTTATGCTGTAACACAAGGTTATCGCAAACATCAATGTTAGATATTCTAGAATCGTGTCCTTTCGCTGATTTTTATACTTTTTCTGATCTTTGGATGACATGAGATATAAATGATATTCAGTACTTAAATTATTTGGAGAATTCATCTGTATTATCCATCAAAGTGAACTCTGTCTTTGAGTGCTTGTTCTTGTCTATATGCTTGCTTTCAGCTTAGAGTAATTGCTTCTGTTTTTGACTTGTGAAGCTAGAGAGGCAGCTTAATGGAATAAATCAAGTTGCTGTCTTGATGCATAATGACTGTCTCTATCTTTCCCAAGAGATACTTGGATTTGCATTTGAGGTATACATACTTGAATAACTAAGCATGGAGTGAATTCACAATATTTGAATACATTACTTTTATTTTAAACAAAATTCTGTTTTCCCCCTCTTCCTGGTGCCATCTTTATCATGGATTATTTAATGTTATATTGCTCAAAGCCTCAATTTTATCTTTTAGTATGTCAATTGGGAAGTCAAGGAAAATATTCAATATAAACCTTGTTTATTTTTTCTTCTTGCCTCATACATTTGGATACTTTTGCCTCAGTATCGAGCAGATTTTCCAAGTTCGATGAAGGAGCATGCTGTGTTTGCTGATTTAGCTCCAAGGTTTCAGCTTTTGGCAGAAGATATATTGCAGAGACAAGTTCAACTTGTTATTTATAACTTGAAGGAGGTACTTCCTTTTTTAAAATGCATGCAGCATCTGTAGGATATGAGTTAGTTGTGGTTGACAGGTGCCTTCCTGATCTGGTTATTCTCATATTTGCCCATGTTTTATAGGCTATAGATAGTGCCGATGGATTTCAGAATACTCATCAGATGCAACAATTTGAGTCAGCTAAATTCAGCATTGACCAGGTTATTTTCTTGTTAATATAATGTGTGCACATTACATTTGTTGTCCCATAGTTTGCGTTATCTCTTATTTCCTGTTTCTTTTTCTGCACAAGAGCGACATTATAGAGCATTTGTTACAATAGGTTGCTAGTAGTAATTGATGCCTTTTTAGTTTGACAAATGACATAAGCTGAGTTTATTTGATCAGGTTGTTTTCATTCTGGAAAAGGTGCATATCATATGGGAGCCACTTTTGCTTCCTTCAACTTACAGGAAAAGCATGCGGACAGTCTTAGAGTCAGTTTTCTCTAGAATGGCAAGGGATATACTTCTCCTAGACGACATAGCTGCAGAAGAGACTTTACAGGTAAGTCTATTCAGTTATTTAGCCAATTATTCCATTTTATTTACAAAATTGTCTAATCCATTCCACTCTTATTTCCGCAGCTACAAAGACTAATCCATTTAATGCTGGAAAGCCTATCATCTTTATTTGAGTCCTTGCCCACAGGTGATCCAAATTTGCATGAGTTATCTGTGGACTCTCCTGAAGATCTTATCCCATCTTTACGAAAAATCCGCAAACTATCAGGCATGTTTTATCATCTACTTAATTATTTATGTAGGAATTTTTGGTTGGACTATTATTTACTCATATATTGACAATTAACCTGTTCATAATTCTTCTGCTGCAGAATTATTAGATATGCCTCTAAAATCCATTACAGCATCTTGGGAGAATGAAGAATTGCTCTGTTGTGGCTTTACTATAACGGAGGTATCATTTGGTTATCAATGGCTTTTTAACTGAGGGTCCAATTGTCATATCGTTAACCATTTTGTTAATACTTAGATCAATTTGAGTTGAAGAAAACTTGCATCGATTAAAAAATTTGAGATTATAACTCTTCCATCTTTCTTTGATATCTTGCACAGATTAACCTGTGTTTTTTGTTCTAAAAAAATATGATGTTACACTTCCTGATTCTGATATCTTTTTCTGGAGTCCTTCCTATTCATGTTATGCAGGACAAAAAATATTGGAACCATATTTAATGAGCCTTTTTTTCACACGCATTCTCCTCACTTATGTTTTGTATATACCTTTTCTTCACCTCATTGCAGGTGGAAGATTTCATAAAAGCTATATTTGCAGACTCACCTTTAAGAAAAGATTGTTTACGGAGGATACAAAATACAAGCTTCTAGGATACATCTAACTTCCTACATGATACGTAAAAATTTAAAACACTGGAGTTCGGGATTAAAAATTCAGATGATATCTCAGAGTCATAAACATGTTAGTTTGAACTAGCTCTCCAAATATTGCAGAAAGTTAGAGCAGCTTTGGAGCAAAATCGTGGTCATTGATTTTTTATGAGGAGGCTTCCCCACAGATTTTGTTCTCCTAAATCTATGATTATATAACGCCTTTTTATTTTCCTTTTTGAGCAAAGATGGGGATAGGATTGGTGCATACTTGTTGAGCATTGTTTCTGTTACATGCTTATGAGAAATATTAGGATATGAATTCAATGGTAAATATACATGTAATGCCGACGAGGCATGGTTTCAGTGATACATACATAAAACCATTCTGGCTGAAATTTCGGAAATACCATTTTCTTAATCCAGTGAAACCGCGTTCATACTGTGTTGTGTTTCCAATTAGTATTACTTTGTTGAAAGTTGAAACAAATACATTTGGTTGCGTGTGAAAATTGCATGCGTGATAGTTTTTGATTCTTTGCGTTGCATCGAACCGGAATATAATAGAAATTAGAGCATTGCTATATGTTAAGAAGGAATTTATGCACGAATTTCACGGTTGTATACGCTTCCTATTCTAGGGAATAAGAGTTCGGTTAGTTTTTGCCGAATTAATGGGTTTATTTATCAATAGTAGGTTTTGATGGAATTAATAAGTTAATATATAGGATGGCATGACAATTAGATTTAGACTAAGTAGATATCTACAAAAAAAAATTCAAAATGATTAAAGTAAAAATCCGTATAATAATATTGGTAGAGTAATCACTCGCAAAATTAAGCGGGCGTGAGTACTTGTATTATAATATTTACTCTGCACCGTATCTATATTTATATAAATATATTATTTATTTATTAGTGTTTAATTAATTTTTTTTTTTTTGTTGTAACATATATTGATATTATTGGATCACTATAATATTTATAATCAAGATAAATATTTATAAATTTTTTAAGAATTTGATTATGATAAATAGATAAATAATTGTAACTTTATAATTAAGAGTTATATTTTATTAATAATGATTTTATAATTATACTTACAACTTCTTATCAATTGTTTTTACAGATCTCGAATAATATTGTCGTAGGACTTGCAACTTTATAAAGTATTATTATAAATATTTGAATGTGTATTGTAACGAATGTTCATTTGAAATGTTGAGTTAGAAAATATTTTTGGTTTATAATACTTTATAATTGGATTTAAGATATTTGAGTAATTTTTAAATTTAATCACAACAATATTATTTATTTATCGATCTATTTTAGTTAAAGCATGAGATATGTATCCAAAAGGTATGAGTACAAATATTAAAGTTGATATCCAATAAAATACAAACACAAATACGAATATTTTTTTAAAATGTGAATACGGGGACAGATTATAATATGCTACACAAATCTTATCCATTCTCATCCTTATTAAAGTAGATTATCTCCCCATAAAAATACAGAAACGCCATATTCCGGTAATTGAAAGTTGACTTGTGAGTAAACATTAGGATGGATGAATAATCATCCGAGTTAAGTTAAATGGTCAATAGTAGTTTTTCGTATTACTATAGAGTTAACTAATGATCGTTAGAATTTGATACAAACTTACTAGAGATTTTTACTCTTCGGTGAACTTGGCTATTCTTTGTATATTAGTACAATCATTCCATTTTGTGGTTGTGTTGCAACAAACTAAATAGTCACTCCGTCAAAGCACAAGATGTTTCTATTAAAAAGTAATTAATTGTCAATTAATAACCTATAACTAAACGATGTAAGTTCCACATTAGCTTGATATGATTTATAAATTTCAATAAATAAAAGGGTGTAGTTTTGTTTTGAATGGAAATAAGAGTGGGTAAAGTTTTTTTTTGTTTGCAACAAAAGAAAAGTAGTGTGTTGCCAACATTAAATAAAGAGAGCTATTTTTACCCTCCCCAATCCTAGAATACAAAAAGTGTATTTAGAGATATACTTCTAAACAATAAAAAAAATTATGTTATTGTCTGAAAGGAAAAACTGCATTTTTCAAAGTACACTTCCAAAATACACAAGGGAAACTCCCTTGAATAAAAATTTGTTTCCAGTGAGGACTTGAATGGACAACGATCCAAAGAACCAGGTCTCACCAGCATTACCCAATAATTCATAAAAGACAAATCAATGTTTCATAGTTCTGAAGTTTGTACTTAGTTAACTGATGTTCAATTGTTCATTAATGGGGAAAAAAAAGAAAATAGCATAACATGCTTACATTTTCCTGAGATATGTTGTACCATTGAAGGACACATGATGCTCCTCAAGAGATCGCTCATCACTAAACTAGTATTTTAACTCATCATAACAAACAAACACATTTCCCTTTTATATTCTACATAACTATCATTTTCTCTAGCATAAAATTGGTGGTGACTTAAAAACCACTACTTTCGCGTATCATTTGCTCAGCGTGATTCATTATAGTTCATCTTTGCTTGAGGCATCTTCTCCCATGAGTTCTTCAAGAGAAAATTCATCTTCCTCAATTATTTCTCCATCTTTTCCATCCCATGGTTCTGTCGTTACAATGGTAGGAGTGCCTGATAGGGGTAAATTCCCTTTGCCACCGCGTCCAGCTTCTTTCACAAATTCTCTGAAGAAAATAAATCAATAATGTTCAAGTACTTGTTCATTTCAGTAAAGTTTTCACTATTTGATCTTATATACTAGCATAAGCAGTTGTGTGACTCTTTAAGAGAGTTTATAGAAATAACTTATGACATGTGTATATGTTGTTGTCAGCTTATATCAATAGATATTTAGAGTAGCTTACGCTTATGTTATAAGTTGTTTATCCAAATGGAATTTTAGCATAACATTAGAAGAATAGACTTACATAATATGTTCAAGTTCAAAAGCACTCTTGAGAGGAGCATAAACAGCTTTCTTAATGTTTAGGGCTACTAAAGCTGGATAACCATAGCCACCAACACCCACATTCTTCTCAAGATCTGGCTGCTTACCGGCAGCTACCCAAACATAGCTGTTCAAGACACAAAAATTCAATAAGAAAATGTTAAGAATTTGTCAACAATTATTGATTTAAACATGTGTTGATAAAGCATATTTACAAAATCAATGCAGTTGTGTTATTTAAATGACTAAAATCAAATCACTTTTGCAACAACAATCGTAATGGTTAGCGCAGTTCAAATAAGTTGTTAATTACGCTCAGTAACTGAATAATTAAACCAAGTGTCAATATTCATTAGCCATCAACGTAATTGCATTAACTACGACTTTGAACATGATTAACCATAATTTGTGTTCCAATCTAGATGTACATGTACACCTGAAAGTTATGGTTAACAGTGTCCAACTTTGTGGTTAATGCGTTTCGTAATATGGTATATCCCATTAACAATCTATTTGAACTGTGTTAGCCACTTGTATAAAATTTATTTCTCAAATCTATTAGGACAAACAAAAAATGATAAATTAAATATGAATTATGAAGGGATTAACACAAGAAGTGATGTTAAAGTATGAACCGTAAGAAAAATGTTATTTTCACTTGCCTGTAAGGACTCCTTTTGAATTTCTCCGCAACTGATAATAACTGCTGAAGGTATTTGTTTCTCCCCTCGGCCTTGGAATCCAAAATGTCGGGAAGGAAGGAAACAAAACAGATAGCGGCAGAACCGCATTTCTCTTCCAGAACATCCTATAGACAAACACATGTTTATATCCTCTCTTTCAAACCCATGTAGAATCAAGTAAAGTTTGAAGGAGAAGAGCAAACACTTACTGCACTATGTAGCTCTGTCACTTCTGGCGGAGCAACATTTGTTTCCAGCTGCTCTAATGCAAATGATTCGATAGCTGAGGCACTTCTTGCACCCTCATAAGGAATTGGAGTATCTTTATCAGCCCCGAATACCAAGATTGTTGGGAATCCTTGAACGTTGAACCTGCTCATTAGAGACTGACAAAAACATTCCGGTCAGAAAAATATATAGGACCTGTTTGGATTGGTATATTTGAGTTTATCTACTGACTTAAACACATCTGGGACTTTTTAAGAGAACTTTTCAGCTTATTTTCATAAGCTGTCTAGGATAGTTTACAAAAACAGTTTATAGAGTTTATATAAAAATAGTTCGACTTTATTTTACCTTTTGTTATAGAAATAGTTTATACAAAAGCACTTATATGATAAGTATTTATGTTAAAAACATTTAATTAAGTTGTTTATAATATGTAACTAGAAGGAAAAAATAAAAAGTTTGATATTTAACACTACATTTAAGTGTAATATTCAATAGAATTGAGTACTAATTCATATCAACTATGAGACATATAACCTTACCTTTTCGGCGTCACAGTCAACATGACCCAGCTTAACCTTCCCTTTCAAATTATTGGACGCTTTTCTCCACTCAGGAGCTAATTTTTTACAATGTCCACACCTTTGAGAAATAAAAAAGAACAAAAAGTTGTTATTAGATTTAGAACTGCAACTTTGAAAATAGAGAATTACAGGTTCAGTCAGGTATCCAAAATTTAACACGCGAAATATAGGAAGCACTCACCAAGGTGCGAAAAATTCTACAATCCAAAGTTCTTTGCTTTTGACAACCAATTCATCAAAGTTACGAGAGTTTAATTCTACCGAAGCAGAAGCACTTGTTTCTGATTTTTCTTTCGATCCCCCTGTCGCTTTTCCATTTAATCGTTCCTTCAAAAGCGCCTTTACCTGTACATGGAGATAAAGACTCATCTATTTGCCTGTTCATTTATTTGTGGTCATTCAATTTTTCATAGACATAAAAAGAAATTGTTTTGTTTTCCACAAAAGAAGACATCTATCTAATGTATCCAAAATCCAAAATGTAATACTCATTGCTAGAAATATTTGACCGAAACTTATGAGCAAAAATTTTAAAACACCGCAGAAGAGATTCCAACGAACCTGTTGAAGTGCGAATTCTGCGATTGGTTTGACATCTCTGGCTCCTTGGTAATCAACCGGTGGTTTTCCAGGTGCAAACACCTTTATAGTTGGAAATCCTCTAATCCCATATTCCTGCAGGGAATTAAGAAAAGACACAAAATTCTAAATATTTGTTTTGATCATTCCAGTATACAGTTATAATTAAAAAAAAATGAAGAAAATAGATGAACATATAAATCATAACTGAAGAAATTTACAAGAACTACAAGAATACATACTTCATCATGCAAACAACAACAAATGTCATGTAAGAGAAACGTCGAGAAAGTATCTCACAACAAACATATTCTACTTCATCTAGGTAATATTTTCTTCCTTCCATACCAAACTAATTTGCTATAAAATTGCAGTATCTAAAGCATTAGTAGGACATTGTTTATTGGTTATGCATAACATAATCATGTTTTTCTTTGTACAAAAGTGAAGTATATAATAACACATCTTATTATTCAAGAAGGCTAAATACAAGAAGAAAACAACACGTGCAACGTAGTCTTCCTTTAACAGATTTCGTTAAAATTGAAATATTTATATGAGGAATGAAGAATGGAAAACCTGAGCAAGAGACTGGTGAGCATCAGCATCAAGTGCTGCCACAGAAACTACACCTTTTAATACAGTAGCTGCCTTCTCCCATATGGGAGTAAGAGCCTTACAGTGTCCACACCATGGAGCAAAAAATTCAACAAGAACAACTCCATTTGAATTCAGAACCTGTCATTATTCAGAAACCACACACAAAACCTGATGCATTACAAACTAGATAAAGCAAAGAAAAAGCTAACTCATAAAAATGAATCATATTTTCTAGGGAAGGGTCTGGTATTCATCACATAAAAATAAAATCCTGATGCGATAATATAAATTTGAGTTTAACTTTGATACATAGTCATTTGTATGTCTAAAAAGTTTTACACCGACAATAAATCACAATCAACCATACTTCCTACTTTAGAAATAGTTATGATTAAAGTTAAACATTTTTAATGATCTAACAAATTATAATTGATTGATAGTGTGAATATTTTTACATGGACACAGTATATGAATTAAATCCTATTAATTTTTCCCATAATAAAACACTAACATTAACACATACTTGCACAAGTATGAATTAATAGATTTCTCTAATACATATCACATAAATCAAAATTGTATCTCCACGAGTTCCTCCACTAAAGACAGAATTGATAAAATCAAACATATTTAAACACTACAAATCAATGAAATAAAAACATCACAACACAACAACAGAAGAAATCCCAATGCAACACAATTCAAATATCCAGAAATTAGAAATATCAAATGCAAAACACCAAGATGGATTTCAAGTAAAAAGATTTAAAATTTCACGATTTTACTCCATACCCATTTTCAAAAAGTAGCTAATCGAGTGGGATCACGAACTGGGTCGTTAAAAAAACAAAAAAAAATCAAAATTATTTACCTTGGACTTGAAGTTGGAGGGAGTGAGCTGAAGAACGGGTGAGGAAGAACCGTAGAGTGCATGAGAAGGGAGGAGATTGTTGAAAATGAAAAGAAAAATAGTTAGAGAAACGAATGATAGCTTTGCCATTTTCTCTCTGAGACACAGTTTTTGGTCTGTGAATCTGCGTAAGGAAGAACAAAAACCCATCATTTTGTATATAGAGAAATAACTCTCTCTTTGCAACGTGTGTCATCCAATCAAATATTTCCACGTCATCTATTGTGTTTGTCAATCATTTTTTATATGTTAAATATTTCAAGCTTTGTTATCCGGTTATTAGGTTTTATATTGTGCGATTAATCCTTAGAAAATGATTAATAGCTTTGTAAGATTTAGATTTTTTCAATACCGATAAAAGTTTATATAATTTTATCTAATTTTTGGTTGGTCAAGAGAAAAACAAAGATTAATTATATTATTTTCTTGACAAAAAAATAAATTAGATAGGTTATCTTTCTTTATTGAGGGAATGTTACTTTATACTTCTTTTGACCACTATTTAAAAAAAAATAAAAATTCGCACAGATTAATTAAATGTAATTAATTTTATAAATTTCATGTAAAATATAAATTAAATTTACTAAATTATCTCTGTTTAATATCAAACACTTTATATTAAATATTTTGAATTAAATAAAAAATATACTAAAAATAATAACTCAATTCAAAA
>JBBPBS010000247.1:2240292-2267489 GCA_037974835.1 Cicer judaicum
ATAAAAACAAAATCAATATACCTAATCCAAAAAAATAAAAATAAATGCAAAAGAATTATTTAAATTACCCAGGTTTTTTTGGGCAAAAGTTAGATAAAGCATTCTGCATAATTTTTTTATATATAAATCACCTTTTTTTTTTTAAATTTCATTGGTCGTAAAAACAATTTTGTAAATACTTTCTTCATCCTTATATTTCCTACCATTTTTTCCGCTAACATCTTTATTTAAAAAGAAATATGCAATAAATCAATTTCAGCTAAAATTAAATTAAACATAAATTATTTAACATTTGAATATATTTATATAAAATGAGTCTGAACAATAAATTTGAGAATACCGATCAATTGTAAAGTCAAAACTTTAAACTATAATTAATTGTAAAGACAAAATCAACTATACTCAAACACATTTAAATATGTCAAAAACAATTTTGGCTCAATTTAGATGAAACTAAACATGCATTTATCTACTTTGAGATCACAAATTATTGTTATTATTATTATTTAATACAAACTATTTTACTATCATATATATTTCATTGCTTAATTTTTTATTCTATTTTCTTGTGAAAATAATAATTGTTTAATTTTATGTAATATTTGTCATAAAAAAGTAAAAAAAATTGGCCCCATTAGATCTCTCGATCCAATATAATGGTGGAAGTAGGTTTGGTCTCACAGGTTTAAAAAAAAGTTAATTTTTAGTGATAAAGAAAGTAAAATTTTACTGATGATATCGACAAAACATAAAAGTATATGACAATTTCCTACTATAACAATATATATCTTCTATATGCTTACATTTTGAAATTTCTTTACTATTAATTTCTTTGACATAGAAACAAAATAAATTTTAAAAATTCTATAAGGTGTATTATCATTCTTTATGATTGAAGCTTAAAGAAAGATATAAGAGGTTCATACACATCTTTCTTAGCATTTTCACCCATAACATAATCAGCATGTGCATAATCATTTCTATACTGAACTACAAGCTTATCTCCATCATGATCTTTGAGACTTTCTAACAGAAGTTGAACATCTTTTACATCAGAAAGTGCATCAGCACCTCCATAACTAATGAAGAGAGGAAGATCATTTGGAAGTCTTGTCATGTCATACATTGGAGGTATGGATTGTCCATAGTGTCTTATGTTCTCATCTTTGCTCTCATAATCAAACATTGCTATTGTTCCTTCTCTTATCACTGTCATAATTCATAGGATTAAAAATTCAATTATCCACTTATGCAAACAAATTATTCTTCTAATATTAATAATCTACGTAGCATTGACACTTCAGATTGAAGATGTGTTTAGTGTCTAACTCATGTTGACACTGACACTTCAAATTGAAGATGTGTCTGGTGTCTGACATGTGTCGACGCTATATAGTTACATTAAATCACTTTATTTTTTAAATTATTATCGGTGCCTACATGTTGATGTCATTTTTGGTGCTCGTGTCAGCGCTACATAGTTAATAACAGGTTCCAGTTGCATTTTCAATATACATACTTTTTTTTTAAAATGAAGTATAGGATATATATTGGCAAAACTACATCAGAGGCTTGTTTAAAGATAAATGACTAATTTGTTATTTGACACACAAAAATAAAATACTTATTTGAAACGTTAAATTAAGTTAAATGACTTCTGATGTAGTTTTGTCCATGGTTTTAAATTGCAGTCTACAACTGCAATATAACGAATTTTGAGGTTTCTGCAACAACATCACAATCACATTTTTTTGCATTTTGCCGCCATATAAATGTTTGCAGCGTAATTGCAACCGCAATTTAAAACCATGGTTTTTCCATATATAATATTGTCATACATGATATTTGAATTAGGAAACTAGGAGCAATTACTCTGAGATAAATGAATCATGTTCTTTGTTGCTGTTGACTGAGGCTCATGATCTAGAAAAGTACTTATTATCGAAGGGTTTACGCAGCAATTCGGGCCTGAAAGCATAATAAAAAATGTAAATATAGATGATAAATGTTAAATTAGACCATCAATTTTGGAACATGCATGCAACCTGTGAAAGAAGTTAACAAGTTGCTGCAGTCAATGGAAGTGGTCTTGCACATGTCCTTAAGAAACTTTACAACAGACCCCCTATTCAAACATGAGAGGAAAAAATGAGTTGAAACATGAGAGGAAATTTAGTCATATACTTGCTTAATGTGTGACATTGAAATGTTAATCAAGTTCAAGAATTTTCAGAAATTTCAACTATTGTCTTACAACAACAAAATTTTGAGCTTAAGCCTTACTATTTTTTAGCCATATGCAAAGTATTGAATGATAGTATCAACCCTTTATACATGCATAAAAAAAATAATAAGAATTACTTACTCTCTGAGACTAAATTCAAAAATTCCCAATTTGTATAGTGACTGTTAAGACAAAAAAAAACACAAATTTTCTCAATGTTAAAAATTTTGAATTTTGGGCAAAAATTTTACTACTCTGGAATTAATTATAAACAAAAGTGGTAATTGAAAAGTTGATTTATTTGGTCAAGAGCAAATATATCAGCTTTTCAGTTACCACTTATCTTTATATTTCTTTCTAGAGAAAGTATCTATTTTCTTTTAGTGAAAAAAAAAAATGATGTGTTCCCAAGAATTACCTCTGCAATGAAATTTTCAGCAGCATTTTTAGCTAGTGGTGAAGTCATCTGACCAACATAAGCAATTGGACAAAGCAAGGCTGCTGATCTCAACTTGTCAAGTAATTGATCTTTGGAAAAAGCAGCCAATGCAACCAATGTTCCCTACAAAAAACGAATCCAACAATCATCAATCTTCAAGTTACGGACTCAAATCCCTTAAGCAAAGTTTCGAGTTCGACTCTTGTAGATGAAAAAAATGTGTTTGTAAGGGTAGACTTCACTAAAGGTGGTCAACCAGATTCCCCGTCATCAAAGTGAGTGGATACTGTTAGGAACCTAAGAATTGGATTCCAAGTATTTAGAGGAAGAACACTAATATTTAGAAAAGTATAAGAAATAATAGAAGAGAATCTCCAAGAAAAAGATACACAGAGTGGATACGCTCCAACAAGGCGGATGCACTCTTCTAAGGGAGAGAAAGTGTTTACTTATAGACTTCCCATACAAGAGATCATGGGGAAAGGATTCAAAAGCAACTACCTAATAAACTCTAACTACCAAAACAGAAACATAACTAACCTAACTAACTAACTTCCTAACTACTCTAATAACTCATAACTACTTTAATTTCCCTTCATTCTATAATCTAACAAATACTTCTCTCTAATAACATGGTTACCAAAAAAAAGTATGGAGAGGTGAAAGAAAAAACATGAACAAAGATTCAGCAATAATCACCTGTGAGTGACCAACATAGTGTAGTTTTTGTCCAGTTTGATCATGCACATATTGAAATGTGGCTGGAAGATCATATGCTACTAATTCATCCCATGACCAATTCCAATAATCCTAAAAAGTGGAACCTGATATAAGCAATAGAATCAAATTGACTGAATCACCAATGTGGTCCTCGAAATTGTAGGGGTCAGACAATTCATTGGTCCTTGAAATTTACGAATTCTCAAAATGATTTAATAAATTGAAATCCTCGATCACATTATTCCGCATCAGAAAATTTTAAAAACTAAATTGACATACCAAAAAGAACTAATGTGATCAAACATTTTTCAATTTCAAGATTCTAAGTTGACAACGCCTTACAATTTCACAGACAATTTTGGTGATCGAGTCGAATCAAATTGCTGATTAGAGAAGAACAGCAACATATAATTAACAAAAACTAACCGAGCTGTTACTAGAAAAAGATGTATGTTGATGACTATATTTGGTTCCACGTGTGTTAGCAATCCAAACATCAAATCCAGTATCTGCCAAAAGAAATGCAAGAGATTGACTTGGAGGTAGCAATAACCATGTCACACCATCCTATACAAACACACAAACATTAACCTTAATTTCCAACATCAACAACAACAAAAGTCATAAATAAACTTAGTTTCCTTAAATATAGGCCTTCGTTCACTGAATCATAGAAATTAACAATGTTGGTAATAGTACTAAATTAGTTAATAATTGATATTGTTTTTACAAGTTTATTCTTCAATAGAGATAGAGTTGGTTTTATTTTCCCATTACATTCTCTATTGTTGATTGCAAAAAAAAATATAAAATAATTAAGAATAAGTTGGTAAAAGTTATTATTAAAGTAACACTAATGACCATTTTATAACTCTTCCAAGAAGATTTGAACTATGTCCCTTAAATTTACAATGTTGAACTTTTACCACTGAATTAAGCCATTTAACATCTCTTGATAAAAACTAATTAATGCAATTGAAAATCATCTTATAAAAAAGGACAACGAAATTTTTCAAGAGAGTCTTATATTTATCTAGGAGATAGTACTAACTAACCATGAATAGTCCATGCTGTAGCAGAACTGGTATGCTATTTCCATGTCTACCCCTTGGTAGAATTCTCTGCATGTTGAGAACATATCCATCTTGTGTTGTCACCTAAAAGCAATTATATATACATAAAAGCTATTTAGAATCTACTTCTTGTTCTAAATGTTGCTGATTTTTTAATCAGAACACAAAACAGAAACAGATGAAAGTAATGAACAGTACCTACCAAGTGTTCTTCACAAGCATAGTTTTGTGTCTTCACCAATGATGAACAAACACCATCACTTAGTGTTGGTGCCAATGCAGTGATAGTTTTGAGAGGTAACAATTTTGTTCTTGTTGCAAGAGTTGAACACCAGAAGAGAATCATCACAAGGGTTATTGAGAGTAATGTATTTGCCATCTTGTATTTTTTTTCTTCTGATGCATTGATTAATCTTCTTAATTCAGATATTATTTATAGTCACAGAAAACAGAATAAAAACATAGGAAGAAAAATGATGATAAAAATAAAAAAGTTATTCACATGAGTGCTTCTGAACCACCTTTTTGTCAATTGATTGGACCTAGTGGTTTAAAATATGCATATGTGGGGTCTACATTGGATACCATTAAATTATGAGGAATAATGATATTAGTAACCCACCCTTTAATAAACATTTTTTAATGTAGATTATGCTTTTAAATTTATTTATTAAATTGTGTTGATCCTACGTAAATTTTGAATAATCCTTATAAATTTCAACTAGCACTCTCCAGATCTTATTATAAGAGTTACTTATTAAATTTTCCACATTAAAAAAAATGGTTTATTAGTAATAAATTTATCAAAATTATATTATTTTTTATAATTATTTTTAAAATTATTTATATTATAAAAGAGAATTATTTTTATAAAAAAATTAGTAATGCACATAAAATTTTAGAAAATATTTTATATTAAAAAGAAGTAGAATGAAGTTTATCGAAAAATGTGCTAGTGTTTTCTTATATTTTTGTTAAAGTATTATGGAGAGTTTTGGATTTTGTTGCCATGATTCCTTAGCTTAACATGAAATGTGTGGATAGTTATTAATTTCAGAGGTGCATATAGAAAAAGCCAAAAAATGTGCCTTGAAAAAAATGTTGAGTAATAGTCCTTCTTTTGTCTCACAAAGCAAACAAAGCCTTGCCTCCAAATAAGGGCATTGGAAACTTAGACTAGAGGCTTTTCTTATCATAGAAGCATGGAGTTTGTAGATGTACCATGGCTTAAGATTAAGAAATAAACTCCAAATGTTACTCAACAAATATTTTTTGAACATTCTTTATTATTAGGCCACGTTTCACACTTATGCTAAAATTTGTTTCTTTTTCTTGTGTTAATGTTAGAAGCAAGTGTTTTGTATAGGGGTGTTTATGGGATGGTTTGATTTGAAATTGGGATAAAATAAAACTCGAATTAATCAGATTTAATAATTGATATTTTATATATGTAAAGTGAGTAATGTATCAGATTAAGTGCAAATCAAATACAATTGAATTGAATTGTTTTAGTTGTATTTATGTATATCAAAAAGTCTTATATTATTCATAATAAAAAAAAATATGAGAACTCACAATAATAGTTTAGAAAAACATGCAATGAATTTAAAGTCAAAACAAGTTGGATTTAAAAAAAATTAACAAATTTAAATTAAATTCATCCGATTAAAATTGGGTTAGTTTAACTCGGATCATTGAGTTAAAATTTAAGTAAAAGTGAATTATTAATTTTGTATACACTTTCATTTTCACATATTTTCTTTTCTTTTTATATAAGTTTTTAAAAGCTTTCAAGATAAAATTGTTTAAAAGTTTGTCTTCTTAACCTCAAGCACGAAGTTTAAATTTTATTAGAAACAATTATAAAATTGTCATTAATATCATCATTATTAATAAAATTGTCAACCTAGTAATGACAATGAGAACTAATCTAAATGTGGTGGTAAACATAATAATGACACTAGTAGATCAAAATATAAAATTAAAAAATAAAATAAAAAAAGTAAAAGATAAAGATAGGTGAGCTTAAATACTTATGATTAAAATACATAACTTTAGAAGTTCAAAATAAAAAAAATAAATAAATAACAAGCATATATTTAGGTTAGATATGAAATAAATTGATTGTTTCAAGTTAGATATGAAATAAATTGTTTCAAGTTAGATATGAAATAAATTGAATGTCTATATACTAGTCATAACCAGTTTAATTAATTTTATTTGGATTTAGGGAATTTGATTTAGATTATTGCATTTGATAGATCAATCCAATTCAACTATTACCTACAAGTATAGTACAAATTCTAATAATAAAATCATTCAAAATAAAGTTATTGATAATATTTGGATGCGCCGTAAACTTTTATAAAAATGTAAGGATTAAAATTGATAACTGATTTAAGAAACTAAAAATAAAAGTTGATATATTTAGAAGGTTTAAAAAGATAATTAACCTTAAATTATTTTACCGCTTTACTAACTATTCACGCCAAATCAGTTATGTTTTATCCATTTTGTTACCATCAGTCACACACTCTAGTTTTCCAACTAACCCGTCCATTGATTTATCATCTTTTAGTTTTTTACAACTGAATGACCTTCTTGATTCAAAGGTTTGTTCTTAAATCTTATACAGGTTACACACTCTTTAGAACTTGGTCATTCCGCAAGAACACATAATTATTCCAACAATTTTAACATAAATGAAAGTTGAATAAACAGAAGTAACAATTGTGAGATCTATTTGTCAAAACTTCCAAAGTAAGGTAAGTATGTGTATTTCCTCCTTTATAAATTTAATAATTATTATCGAAACAAAAAAACTTAAGTATCATCACATGAAGGATGAAGTGCAGGCTAAAATAATATATAATGCCAGTTTCAAAATCTGACTATAATTGGTAATAACTACATCGCTCCTCTGTTTATCAGATGGGAGACTAATCCAATAATACCTGAAGCTATGTGCTTGAAACAACCATTTTAATGGTAGTATTAATTCTAATGGGATTTTCCAACAATGTGTGTGGAGGATGCATCTGCTATTATTGTTTAAGATGTTTTCACTGCAGTATCTGGCACTTTGGTTCTTGTAAGGGGTCTTCTAAGGAACTTGAATTGCCAGCCTTTTGGTTTTATATTCCCAAGCATTTGCCATCTTCTAGGTTGAATCTGTCCTAGAATTTTCATTTGCTCCTTTCTGAACTTCTTGGTTGTGTACCAGCTTCCACCTCTCCATCCTAAGCCATACCTGAATATCAGCTAAAGTTAAAAATTAAGGCTAAAAGGAAATCAAAACATTTGAATTAATTGATTGCAAAATACCAACACTCAATACACTCAAAGCACAAATGTGATATTCCTATCTGTAACTCTAATATCTAGTCGGCATGCTATATATAACTAAGTGTTGTAAATAGCAGATTGAGGAAAACAGCGATTTCTTCAAGTTCCACTATGCAATAGTGATATGACACCGCTATAACTGCTATTTGACAACATTTTGTTCTATATATGTAACGTAATGAATAAGTTTGACACCTTAACAGTGCTACACATCTGATTCAGAAGCAAGCCTATTGAGTTTGACAACATTTTGTTCTACATATGTAATGTAATGAATAAGTTTGACACCTTAACAGTGCTACACATCTGATTCAGAAGCAAGCCTATTGAGGAATGGCATACTTGTCCATGTAAACCGGAAGCAAAGAAAAGAAATGGACTATGAGAGTGAAAAAGAGTGACCTACCCCTCCCACCAGAGGCTCATTTTCCTCCCACTCCCAAAGTCCTTTTATATTAGCGAAATTATACCCAAAATAAATCTTCACCACATATTGATTATTAAGTTATCCTCAAAATTTTAGAAGTTTGAGATCTTAAAGATAAGGAGGAAAATAAATGAGACTTCAAGAAACCATATTTGTACCCTTTTAGTTTAGTCGCCCCATCTTGCATGTTACTTGCAAAAACATTTCCTCATTACATTCAAGAAAGAAGAAAAAAACAATTCGGAAGCAAATATTTTCAGATATGACTATCATCGATATTCAATTTTAGGTTTGAAGAAGAATCTAAAATTTAGGGTCAGCAGAATTACGTGAATGTTTTGTCAGAATAGTAAATTCAATTACAACACAATTTCACTGCTAAGATAGTTTACTAAGAAGCATGTTTGAAGTAATGGTTTAATCTGTTTCCACCTTTCAAAATTAATTTTTGTTTTTATCTCTATTTTTCATTTCCTTGGTGAATGGTAGTGGTTGGAAATTTGAAGCAAATTATTGGTTAGTAAGGCAAACTATATACTGAGCTATCATAAGAATAACAACAACAATCGAACCTTATCCTACTAGATAAGTTTGATTACATATATGATATATATATCAAAAAACATTAAGTTCAAAGGTAGACAATTTACTTCTATTCTAAATCTCTCTTAATGGTTTCATCTGAAGTTTCTTTTGGTCGCCCACAATCGCCCACAACCCCTAATTACTGGACTATTCTCTATTTGGTCACCCCTAATTACTGGACTATTCTCTATTTGGTCACCCCTTCTTACCAGTTACCAGTGCTTTTACGAGCCTTTACCACATATGTCCATATCGGCTGAAGACAATATTCAATTACCTTTTATAGAACGGAAGAAACACCAATTTTCTTCCTAATGATTGCATTCCTAATCTTATCTAGTCCATCTTAACACTTTCATCTCTATAAGTATAACACTGGGTTTACTTTGTCATTAGCTCTCTATAACTAAATGCTAAGTCCCCATAGTATTGTATGTCTAGTAACTATATAGCAAAATTTACTTTTAAGCTTAATGACACATTTGTATCACAGATCACACCTAAAACATTCCTCGAATTCATCCACTACTTGAATCCTATCACTAACATCCCTGTCTTCTTTCATTTTGCATGACAAGTATGACAAATATAAGGTACTTGAAAATGTGAGACTTGTGGTATTGCATGCTCCCCAATTTTTACCTTTATAAGCTATAATATTTGTTGTTTATTGCCAACTATGCATTTCATATATATTGCCTTACTCTTACTTAAGCAAAAATCGTGTATTTCTGTATTCCTTAATCTTCTATTTATTTAATCTCTCAACTCCATAATCATCTGCAGAAAACACGCATTGTGGCATGGTCTCTTCGTATGTTCATTAAACATGTCATTGACCCAATATGAAAAGACCAAGGCTTAAAATTAAAACTCAGTGCATACTTATAGCTATAGGGAAATCTACTTGTATTCTCACACTAGTCAAATCTAAGAATGCGACCTTCTTCCTTTTCTATAGCCTTCCACAACATTTCTCTTGGTAAACTATCATATGTCATTTCTAAATCATTAAAAACCATATGTAGCTCTTTGTGAGTCCTACGGTGTCTCTCCATCGGTCTTTGGGGCAAGTACATAGCATCCATAATCCTCTCCACAACATAAAACTAAATTGATTTTTGTGATGTTGAGATCTTGCTTCAATCTCTACTCTGCTACTCTCTTCCAAAACTACATAGTATGTGAACTTTGGTAGGAGCTATCATAGATTCATAAGTATCAAGCAACCTAATTGAGTCCAACTAAACTGCAAGATAAAAGATTCAAAATGATTTGAATTTCTAAATCATTAAAAACCATATGTAGCTCTTTGTGAGTCCTACAATGTCTCTCCATCGGTCTTTGGGGCAAGTACATAGCATCCATAATCCTCTCCACAACATAAAACTAAATTGATTTTTGTGATGTTGAGATCTTGCTTCAATCTCTACTCTGCTACTCTCTTCCAAAACTACATAGTATGTGAACTTTGGTAGGAGCTATCATAGATTCATAAGTATCAAGCAACCTAATTGAGTCCAACTAAACTGCAAGATAAAAGATTCAAAATGATTTGAATAACAGACCAAGTAAATGAGTCACTCGAGGTAGGACTTTCAACTATAATAACACACACAAATAGCATGTTAGATTTGACTTGAATATAGACAATTAAATTCCTTTCTTCAGTAATTTGCTTAAGCTTTCCAGCTTATTATTAAAACATGTTAATTATACAATAATGAAAACCATCAAAGCCTTTTTTCCTCACTAGATGAAACTGCCTAAGTAAAGCAAACACGTACAAGTTACAACTATCAACAATCTTTTATAGTAAAAAACAACAACCATGCTACAGTTTTTCATGTTTTTGCAAGTCACTATCTCAAAATTGTCAATGAATATTCATAAACAATGAAACTTGTAAGTGTGTTCCACAACAATGCAATCAATACCCTTTCTACTTATACTTTTCAACTGCCCTAATGATAAAACTAAATGACACCATATAAAATCGTGATGGATGCAGTGAAAAACAAAGAAAGAAATAGCTGATTGTAATGCCCAAGAGTGAGAAGATGTTAAGGATTAATTCAAGTAAACCAAAACAAACCCGATAAGCAAGGCTGTTCCAGCAGTGGCAGCGCACGCAGGAATACTGCAACCTCCAGGACGACCAACAATATCTTTGATTTCAGAATGTTGAAGATTTACATGGCTTTTCATCTAGCATAAACAGATTAGAAAAGTTATTCCGAAAACAAAAATATAGTCCAACACTTTGTATACACACAAACACACACAGTCGGTTGGTTTTGACTTTTTTTAAGAAATGATATTTTGACACATAAATTTGACAGCAACTTGTATGGTTAATGAAGATTAAATATATATGTTCAGTGAATTGTTAATGAATATAACAAAGTGTCACAACTCATTAATCATCCATTGAACATAACTAACTATGACTTCGAATTTCATTAGCCAGAATTTTCACTGTATTCAAGTATACATGATATCCATTAAATAAGGTGGTTTGGGGAGTTGGAGTGACAAGGAGGCCATGGGTTCAATTACTCCCTATAACAAAATTAACAACTAATTACTAACATTGGCTATTTAAAAAAAAAAAAACATGATATCCATTAACTATCCAAATTGTATTCTAATATACATGATTTAAGAGTTGAAATATATAAGATTTTTAGGTGTTCAAACATAGTATCCATTAATCACGATTTGTGTACATAATACACTCAAAAATTTACTGTTAATGGCATTCAAAATTGTAGTTAATTGTGTTCATGAGATTGAGATTGTTAATAAGTTGTGATACTTTGTTATATTCATCAACCATCCACTAAATATAACAAAGTAGAGGTAAAAAGCAAAATCAAAACAGATAGATATATACAGCATGTTCAATGGACTGAAGCCTTTCATCAACTCTGGTATCATGAACATGACGCAACGAATACCCTAAAAAATATCAACAAAAATAAATAAATAAATAAAAATGTAAGCATACTAATAATAATGAAATTAGGGTAAGAAAGATAGAGAGAGATAGAGAGAGAGAGAAAGAAACCGATGAAAGCAGTAGCAACGGATGCAATGGAAGTTCCAACGGTGAAAACAACACGGTGCCTCTCAAACGTATCCTTAGTGGAAAAGTAAGTGTCTTGAATAGCAGCCCAAGAATTCAGAGATTTTCGTTTAAGGTTAGCAGCGGAAACTGAATTTGAGATTGATCCCAAATTCCTTAATCGATGCATAATGCATTCTACTATACTGCCTTCTTCAAAACCCGCAAACCAACCCTATTTCGACATTGCCAATCAATATTTTAGATTCTTCTAACTTCTTCTCACTCAACCAATCATCGACGATTTACTTTCATCGATGTAAAATTGAGATAATAAAAAACAAGTAAAATTATATGAAATAAACTGTCTATTGTTTTTTTGTTTTTAAAAAAGAAAAATAAATTGTAGCCTACAAATATTACCATCTCATTACATAATAATAGTTAGTATTAAATAACTATTCAATCTCATTATTAAATAATTATTCAATCTCATTACATAATTATAATAGTTATTATTAAATATCCATTCAATCAAATTAATTTAAATTTGTGGTCAATATAAACATATTTTTATACTCATTTAACAATATTTTAAAGAAAAATATATACTCAATTCTTTAGGTATTTTAAAGAGTTTAATTTGTATGTATTAGAAATGTATAAATATTTTATTTTCAATATATCATAACCACCTATCTCTATTATTTTAGAGATAGTTACCAAACAAATCAAATGATTATCATATAAATCAAATATTTTTAAAGATAATAATACAGTCAATTGGTTACTATACAAGTAGTGTAAATCCTATTTTAAATGACTTCAAATTAATGTTAGAAATTATAGTTTATTTTTATAAATTTTATTTGTTTGTTACAAGTTTTATAAAAATTGTAATATAAAAATAATTTAAAAATTGCTTAAATGAGAAGTTGTTTTAAATAATTTCTAGTAAAATTTATTTTTGATAACGGATTTTTTTTTAAAAAAAATATTTTCATTAACAATAAAACAAACACAAAATATTATTTTTTTAATGATAAAAATATCTAACAAATAATCTCTAAAACAAAAAATACCAATTTTTTTTTTATAATTCACAACAAACTGACCCTTCATCATTGAGTAAGTCATCCATGTAGTCCACAAAGTTACATGTGCTAAAAATTTGGTCACTAAATTAAAGAAATTACAAAGCCATTCATAAAATTGAAAATTTTCATGACGATCGCGATGAGGGGCAATAATGGCATTTTTGGTGAGTTCAAAATAAATGTAATGTTGAGTAGAAATGTCAATTTTCGTTTCAAAAAAGTAGTTTGAAATTTAAGGTTTTATATAACTGAGTCATTTTGACCTAGTTCATTTGATCGGTTGGGTTAGGCAGAGTTCATTTTTATGTAAGTTTTAGAAAAATAAGATATTTTATCCGGCAAAAATTGTGGACTAGCCAAATTCTGTCTAGATTGATATGTTTGGGTCTGCAAACTTAGATAAGATACATGAAGGGTGTTGTTTGGGTCTCAAACTTAGATAGACACATGAAGGGTGTTGTTTGGGTCTCAAACTTAGATAGATACATGAAGGGTGTTGTTTGGGTCTGATTAGATTTACAATGATGACTACAAGGTTTGATGGAGAGTACTAGCAAAAGGCAAAAAGGTACAGGATAAGACTATAAGCTGTTCAACGTGATTTTGAGGGGAACAGATTCTCTAGCAAAAGGCAAAAAAGTACAGGATAAGACTGTGTTACTTGAAAGTAGACTGGTGCTACCAATAGCATACACAAAGCAAGTGCAAGAAAAACCATGTCTATAATCCGAAAATTTGTTACACATATGGATAAGAATGCTTGTCTAAAAGTACTATCTAGGTAACCATGACAATGGATCCAAAACATTAAACAACACAAGACAAGGAGACATTATTACATGTCTC
Source organism: Cicer judaicum (assembly GCA_037974835.1). NCBI lineage: Eukaryota > Viridiplantae > Streptophyta > Magnoliopsida > Fabales > Fabaceae > Cicer > Cicer judaicum. Next base: position 2,254,116 of record JBBPBS010000247.1, read on the forward strand.
ATATTTTAACAAAGCGAACATCACTCTGTCCAAATGCAGTTCCACACGCAGGACATTTGCGGTGACGGAGTTCAAGATTTCTTTGTATACATGGATTGCAGAACAGATGATAACACTTCACAATCACCACCTGCCATATACAGATTAATCTTAGATAAAGCTGTTTCAATAAATTTTATTTAGCTGTCTTCAAAGTTCGAAAAAAATTGGTCTAAATAAATGCCAGTCTAAGAAAATGTGCTAAATCAGTTTTGCAATTTATCCATTTCAAAACAATCATAATACCAAAAAAAGAACAAGTGTGCATTTGGAAAAATAGCTTAATTGAGAGCTTATTCAATATACTACACTAAAGCTTAATTCATCTATTGTTTGTAAGATACACTGAAGAGTTTATTTAAAAATAAGCTGAAAACAACTTTTGAATAGGTCTAAGTTATTTTTAAGAATGCACCCAAATACAAATATACATGCTTATGATATATGTTAAAATAAGCTATTCCAAACACTCCCAAGTTATTTAACAACCATAAAAGCAAGAACTGTAGTGGGATAATTTGGCTTGTGTTTTACCTCCTTTGGACGGTCAGAACAAACAGTGCATTTGATCATGTTCTTGCAAACTCTTATTTCTTCTTCAAGTTTCTGTACTGCAGTTTCTCCTGCTTCAGAATTCAGCTCAGCGATTTGGTTGTTTACTTCCATTAATTCTTCCTCAAGCTTCCTCCGTGAACTCCTGCATGCATTTCACCTAGATAAAGTAAAGAGATATACTTCTCTCGAAAAATTAATTAGTTTGATATGGTATCTGCAAAAATATGCCATCATAAAATCTACATGTTTAATCAAACTCTTCTTTCTTTTTTGAAAAACCAATTGTAGAAACTTGTTGAGTTTTCATAGAATATGATTTCACACAAACTTAGCAACCATAGAAAAATAAGTCGACATCAGAACTGAACCATATACCAAGATTCATGAGCTCCAAGCCTCCAAGACTATTTTTGATCCCCCCAGTTTACTCAAGCCCGGACCAATATCACTAATTCATCGGTTACACAAACTTACGGAACTCTAGGGTCCTCATTAGGAATAAAACTGTATGCACAATTTTCTCCACTCCCCAAATAAACACACTAAACCTTACTTAGTGGAGAGTAGTTTGAACCCTAACGTAAACACTTCTGTTTAAAAATCTACTCTGGATCCAAACTTGATCGAACGACCAAGAGAGAAAATTACCTTTCGCTATCCAATTCCATTTCAATAGCTTCTATATCTTTCTGAATTTGGTCGTATTCTTTCTCTGAAGATGAAGCAGCAGACTTGAGCAACTTAAACTCCTTCTCAGCATCAGCCAATTCCCACCTGGCAAACTCTAAGGCAGCTGCAACACGCTTTTCATCTTGAGTACATTTAGCGGCTTCTGATAGAATACATTCAATCTGCTAGGTTCAAATAATTATTTACAAAGTGAGCAGCGGCAATGTTGTCCAACGAAATATCAAAATAAAATATATAAGTGGGGGGAAAAGCAGCAGGGGAAACAGGACCTGTTCTTCACTACTTGCAATCCTCGTCTTTGATTTTTCTATCAAAGAATTAAGCTGTTGAAGTTGATCAGCTAAGGTTTGCTTTTCAGACAGTAAAGCATTATGTAACTGTTTTGCCTTCACGCTTTCTGATACAAGCTGCATAAAGTTTGCAATATGATGAAAACAAGGTCTCATTAACAAGTGGAATTATATATGTAGAAAGCAAGTATACCAATTTTTAGAAAATAGCATGATTTTCTATCCTTTCCAAAATCAATTCCAACAGTAACAATCCACCACGACTGAGAAAATTGATTTGGCAAGGTACTTCGCCAACATTTTCTATTTTTTTTTAAAAAAAAATCTAGGCTTGTCCAAAGTTGATTCCAGCAGATGTGGCCCATCAGTTCTTTAAACATGTGTCATTCATTCATTATTAGTAGTAGTATTTATACAAATCCTTTTTAGTAGTTTGGCACCGAACGATGTTTTCAAACAACAACCAAGTGTGCTAGAGATCTATTTGTTTTGAGAAAACCTTTTCTATATTCTCACTTTGTATTCGGCTATCAAAGTTTTGCATTATTGGAAACAAGAAACAAAGTAAAGAAAAAGATAACGTGTTTGTACTTCAAAATGAAAATAAAAAATGTTTTCACAAAATAAACAGGCCCAAATATTTAGTTACAAAGATGAAGCATTATTTTTTCATCAACAGGGTTAGCAAAAGCCTAGACAATAACCTAAACATTACAAGAATTGTGCATGGATAAAAATTGTGAAGACCACAGCAAGATAACATTTACAATTACTAGTGATAAGAAGACATACCTTAATATTATAGTCATCCCTCTCAGCCACCTGCTGTAACAGATGTTGGTGTTGTGTCTGCATATCTTCATATGCTTGACCAATAGTCTACAAGAAAGCAATTAATTGTATTACAAGAAAAGACATTCAGAGCAACCCTTCACTAACTGCTGTTCATCTAGTTCAAGTACGAAGGAAAGTGAAGTTATAAAGGAAACCTCAATTTCAGATATATAGGCCTCTGCCTCTGCCTCTTTAACTTTAACAGCCTCACTCAGCTCCAACTTGTTTCTGAATAGCGGCAGATAAAACATGGTCAAGGAATGAATCAACAGATTGATAAGCTGAGGCAGTTTGAACAATCATTTATTCCATTCATATGAAAACAATCATTTGAAAAACATAATAATGATATATAAAATGAGTCCAGCCCAATATAAACACCTAATACAAACAAATAAAAAGAACAGTTGAGACATCTTGTCATTCAAATCACGTAGATGTTTCAAAATCGATTTTCTGATTTTCATCAAACCTGTATATGTTAAAGATACATAAAAGTATAAAACCATTCATGTATCCTTATGTAGTAACTTAAGCTCTACGAATAGGCAAAATTACCCTGATGAACTAATGACATAATGAAATAGATACCGCTTAACTTTATAAATTATGTGCCTCGACAACGTCATTATGTGATAAAAACTCAAAATGCAACTCTTGCATACATCCCAAGGCATACACTGCCTAAGGAGCATAATATATTGGCCCAAGGACAAAGTCCTTGAACTCTACACCCATCTACCTTTCACTCCTCATCACCAGAAAACTCTCCCAAATAAAAAAAAAAAAAACACTAATATGGAACTAAGGAGGAGGAAAAAACAATAGACATTCTCTACCAGTTTGTCAATGCAGCAAATCTATAATCAACATAATAGTTGCATAAACACAAACCTTTCGGTTGCATCCAGCTTGGTCCTTAAGTCCTCTATTTCAGCTTCTGCAGCTTTAAGCCTTTGTTCACAAGCAGCTTCAGCTTCATTAGCAGCTCTTACTCTCAACTCTAGACCATGTTCATCTAAAGCATTTTTCAGCATTTCAGCTTGAGAGCGAGCTTTATTTTCAGATTCTCTAACTTCTGGCAAGCTGAAATCAAGTTATTAGCAGAATGAGTCATCCAAGTAGACAGAAAGAACAAAATTTTGTTAACATCTAGCAAAAAATTTGACAAGCACAACTGGCAGGTGTTTGTTTCCATTATTTTGTCGAACAAATTAATCTGTGTTATCATCCCAAACACAGCATAGAGTAACAAATCAAAAAAATTACAACTATAAATTTAACTACATGGAACTCTGCCCACTGAACAAACTCAGATCACCATACCTTTTCGCATAATCCTCCGGGCCATACATATCCAGAACAAATTCTAACTCCTGATTCGACTGCTGTAACTTTTCAATCTGTAACAAAACATCTTAATGAGTTGTTTGAAGATTAGTTATAGACAATCTAGAAGGCCACTAAAATCATAATGCAGATATGTTTTTGAGAATCATAGAAAATATAGGTGCAGATATACATGCAAAACACATAACAAAGGCAAAGAAAAACATTGCAATTAAATCTGACTCGGTCACAGACATGTTCTAAGACTTAGAAGGTAAAAGATAAGTGACGCACAATTAATTTTATCTCAAATGAGAAAATTGGCAATTATTATTGCTATACAACAGAGGCATTCAAGAACAAAATACCTACAGATACAAAATAAAAAAATTAAGGTAAAAGCCAAGGTAGACTTACCAATGCTTTTGAAGACTTTATTTCCAAAACCTGTTCAGCACATTTGTTTACAAGGCTCTTGAGTTCGCTTGTCTGCTTCAAAACAAAGGAATCAATAAAGCTTAATGCTAAAAAAGTATGTATGGTATTAATTCAAGGACAAGAACCTACCTATAACCTCTTGCAGTATATTCCAACTTAAATGATTACTCAAATCATTAATTTCAAAGAGGTGTAAATCAATAAAATATTCTAGTTTGGTCCGTAACTGCATTTTATCATTTAATAATCATAGTGTTGTTTATATATACAGCAAGCATGATTTATTACAACAAAACTGTAAATGTTCTTTTGATGACTTACACCAAATTTGAATCTCTTCCTATAAATTAACATGCATACAGAATTATGTCACTTTCATTAAACAAAGAAATTGACATTTGCAGTTTCGATGCCTTATTGTGGGGGACTAGGCCAAAACCTAGATGCGAAAAAATTACACGGAATGATTACTAGAGCCATAACAAGCTACTTTATCAGCACAGTTACTTCCTTCCCTCCATATAAATGTGTAAAACAGTAAAAAGCATATTATTACACAGAAAAAGACAATTTTCCCATGGGCTTCTAATTTTCCCATGTGAACATTTGTGAAGGCATCAATGACTAACTTGAAGTCACAGTCCAACCAGAGACTGAGCCAGCTGCTCAGGTGAGAAATCTCCATCCCCAGCATAGCTGCACAAAGTTCTGCATAGTTCTACTTTGTCCACACTTACCATTCTAGCGCCTTTTTCCGAACAGCTAGCATTTGAGTGAATCGTGTCTTGACATTGAACAACAAAAATTAAGACGCATTGCAAGACTAGAGCTTCTGACCACTATACTATATAAAAATAACTAAGCAAAGAACATCACAGACTCAAATTATCTTGATAAATTTCTGTAGAAGACCTATCATAAAGTAGGTGAGAAATAAAATGAAGGCACTTTGTGAGAATAACCTTCCCACTCAATTTTGCTCTTAGTGAATGTGATTTCTCACGCAATGATACAGCTTCAACAGCTGCATCCTTCCATCGCTTCAACTGCGCTTCCATCATCCCCATTTCTTTAGATAAAGCTGAAGCCATCACACGAAACTCGGCTTTGATATCTTTTCTCCCTGAAACATGTAAGATTGTAAGAAACTAGAAAATCCAAACATACACACTGCAAATCTAAACACAGAAAATGTGATATGCAGACCAGTATCCTGTTTGGCCTCTTCCATCTTAATTTCAAGATCATTCCTTTCTATAATACACTTCTGCAATTGAAGCTCGAGCTCATCAGCCCTAGAGTCAGAGTTGTCAAGGATCCGCCTTGCATTATCAGCAGACTCCAATTTCATATTCAGTTCCTTCTCCCATTTTGTGACATTAGCCCTGCCAGCCTAAAATTACATTTTAAAATAATATGTAAAAAGAGAAGCAACAACAAAAAATCAATTATCCAAAGAAAAAGAAAAGAAGAAAAAAAGAAATAAATGTTAACCTGCAGAGACTCTGTCAATGATTTGTATCGATCCAATTCAGCGATCCAATGTTGAAGTTGATCATTTGCCAAAGAGTATATTCGGGAAGAGCGTACATACTTATCATCAATCAGTTCATTCTGGAAATAAACATACATGAAAAGCGACTTTTACATGGAACCCTAGAGTGAATGAATCTCAATTACTCAAAAAAAAAAATGACAACCATCACAGACAATCCAGATTTACAAACCTGAAGTTCTTGGAATTGCTTTGTCAAGATTTGATTTTCTTCCCGTGCATCTTGAAGCTCAGAGAGACGATCAGCATCCACTATCTACGACATCGGTCAAGCATATATCTTAGATAGAGAATGGAAAAATGAATGACAGAAGGAACAAAAAATCACACAACAAAAACCTTGGCTTCCTCAATTGAATCCTTCAACTCACGCAAACCCATGGCCTTGTTTGCAGGCTTCTCAGGAGACAAGTTTCCATTCACTGCATCGGCATTGGAGGAATTCATTCCCATAGCTGCATCCTTTTGCATTTTCAGATTGACTAGTTTTCTTCTACTCTCTTCGAGCTCAGCCACGATCTCGTCAAGCTCTCCTTTAAGTATGAAAAAAATAAACTCTCAATAGACAATTATTTTAAAGCAGTCAGCCAAATTTATAAGAGCCGATAAGATCTCAAGAATTGTAGAAAAAAATCTCTGCATAAATATCAAGGTATTGCCTCTGGTCATATCTTTTCCTAATTAACCAGATTAATTTTACTCCCGGTAACTCCTCTTGATAATTTACTCAATTACTCAAACTTCCAGTAGCGTAATTACAATTCTCTCCCTACTCAGCACAAGACGGCTGAATTGCATCCTCCACTGAGGCCATTATTACTTTTGCGCTATTTTAAATTTCACAATAGCTTTCAATATGATTCTATTCATCGAATATCACATATAATCATAAAAAGAATTTTAAGTTGTGCAAAAGCCCATTTGCCTAAATTTTTACTGGAAGGTTGTGGTTGGAATAATTTAAAATTGAAATTAATAAGATTTATCCATAAATTGATTACCATGTTTGGAACTCATTATGAAAAAACTATTTTTGAAAAAAGAAAATCAAATTTTATGTTTGGAAGAGGTACGCGCTAAATTCATTTTAAATTTGTAATTAGTAATTTATTTTATGAGTCAAACTTGGAATAGGCTAACTAAATGACTTAACTATTTGAGGTAAATACATCAAATCCGACATTTAAAAGTAAAATTAAATCCTTTCAATTCAACCAAATTTTTGTAGCTTTTATTTAAAAATAGCTAAAATTGAATGGATTTTAAAATCAAATCAATTCCTATATTATAATTTTCCAAACAAAAGAAATTCAATTCCATTATTTTTCAAATGAAATATTACAATTATAAAATCATGGAAGAGAAAACTATGGTGAAAAACTGCATATTGTTTCTGATGAGTTGAAAGTGCAACCTCTAATACAATTATATACACCAATGTACACAAATCCTAATAAATACTAGACAAAATTGCTCTAGGCATCGTTTATTATTTATTTTTATAGTTCTTCCAAACTTTTCCAACTAGGTTCTGTAAGGTTCAAATGTGCACCCTGTTGACCTTTTTTTGAGTTTTCCGTCCAACTCCGTTGAAAAATGCATGTGTGGCCATTTTGATGTTGATGTTGACGCTACATGCTTATGTAGCCACTGAAATTATAATCTCACTCGTTATTTTATTCATTTTATTTATTAAAATATCATGTAATATTGTAACCCTTTAAAGAAAACAAGATTTCTAATTATAAAAACAACCCTCCATGATTCATCTTCTTCCCCTTCACAAAACCCTAGATTTCAGAATTTATATCCACCCATAGAAGAAAGATCAAAACTTTAAGTTCAATCTCATATTTCTACACCTCTCCTTTCCCCAAATTACCGTCAACCCCAATTCAATTGCAGTTGAAATTTAAAGTTCAGGGAGAGAAGGAAGCAAAAGAGAAGAGGTGGAGAGAGGCCAAACGACAGGATGGACGAAGGGAGAAATAAAGGTCTACGGACACTCCACCAAACACAATTCATCTTCTTGACAAAACTGGAACACTACTCTCATTCATCTTGATGATCCATCAAACCCACCTCCCATATTTTATTCAGTGGGAATGTCACTTTTTCTTTCATCATTGACAAAACCACTGTGGCAGTGTGGTGAAACTACCCACCATCATCTAACCATCACGAGACACCCGACCATGCTCAACCATCAAATATAGATCTTTCTTCATCTTAGGTCTCAGCCCTTTTATTGTGCACCAAGACCTAGCCGTGATGATAGTGTCACAGTAGGTTCATTCCTTGACCATCTTACACCGATCCTTGTCCATTTTGGCCACTACATTGACACCTTCATATGGCCATTCCCCAGGGTTGAGGTGATTTACATTTGTTTCTTTCCATACTTTGTTTGCCATCGTCTCAACTAAAGCTACGTTCTGGAAATGGCGAACCATTGCCACATCTCCACCTTTGACTTTCACCTCGATCACCAATTATGCCGGGACTTACTCCGTTTCTGTCGCTTCATCTGGTTCTCATTTTGTTTATTGATTATCCAGCACCTTCTCCGATGGCCAATCTGGTTCTAGTTTTGTTTCTTTATTTTCCTACATCTAGTCCAACAAAATCAGGAAATTCTACTATCTTTGCCCAAGAACAAGAACCTTCATTGCCAATCCTAACCCTCTTCCTCTACACCTTCCTTTTTTATTGCAGTGATGACAACTCTTGTGATGTTTGTGCTTTTAACTTTTCCTCCTTTAATATCAATCACCTGCTTCTTCAACGATATATGCAACATCTGCTTAAGCTCTTCCATGGTGTTAATTATGTTCTTCATCTTAGACATGCTGGAATAAATTAGTGTATCCCCCAACCACATGTTTATTTTTCTAAGAACGCCATCAAATTCTCTATTTCTTCTTTGACAAAAGGTCAGGTAGGTTGGACAAAATTGGTATAAGCCCAAGATTGGAATTGAAGAATAGGATGAAAGATAGAAAGGATTAAAGGAACAAGAATGAATTGATTATTACTAAATGAAATCCGAACATAAAAGGAGAGAATTCTCCTCCAATGGTTTCTCGTTCACAAAGGGTTTCCCCTTTTACACAAATATCAAATTCCTTAATGAACCATTCCATCCTTATTTCCACTATTTATCTAACTGATAGAGATTAGTTTTGATACATTGTCAGTGTAAAACATTTTACACTATCAACCAATCACAGACCACCATTTGTATGACTTTTAAGATAGAGAAGATTAAAGTCAAATATTTTTAGTGATCCAACGGTTGTGATTGACGGACAGTGTAAAAAAAAAAAATTACATTGTCAATGCATATGAATTAAATCCCTAACTGATATGCCCTCCAAGGCTACAACTAACTAAATTTTCTAACTGTTCCCACTTCCTAATTTAATATATTCTAAACTAACTAGCTTCTCTAATTGTCCCTCTTCCTTTTATCCAAACAAGGAGAAAAATGAGATAATAGAGACAACATGCCCTAAAATTCATATTTACTTGATATGAGATTTGCAAAAGACAAAATACCAGACCCTATTTATCCTTGAATTGTACTCTCAATTATCAAAATAAGAAGAAATGAACAACGTGCCTATGATATTATCTGTACAATTATAGTAGCCAGAGATACCCCAATAAAATTTAATGGTAAACCATAGTTTGATACTCGAAAGATTTCAAAACATTCAATTTGCCCCTCAAAAGATTTTGTTACATAAATTTGGTGATTTACACATTGGAGATTTACACATACACCATATAATATTACCAGTTATAACTAACAAATATCATTAAGCAAAAGGAAACCTTCCTTTTATTAAACCATGCGGCTAACCATTTAAAAACCACATTATATGATAATAATCAAGATCATTTAAATTCATATTTAGTTCTTCTAAACTTCATAATAATTAATAACTGAAGTGGTTTAAACAATAAAGAAACATTTCAAATACCTGTAAGGCGTTTTATGTCAGATTGATCTCGTAAGCACTCGTTTATATAATTTTGAATACCAACAGTATACTCTTCATGTTTTATGTGGAGAGTATCAATCACTTCACGAAAATTGTCTGCCTCCTTTTTCGTCATATCATCAATCTTAGACATTAAGATGATAACATCTGCAAACCAAAAATAAAAACAAAAGATCAATTATACACACTTCCTAAAACAATCCAACATCAATGATATATGGTAGAAAACTTTCAATTCAATCTTTAACAAAAACTATATAGTTCAAGTATTGCGTAATATCTCAAATGTATTACACCTTCCGTAGATAAATCTCCATGTAAGACCTGAGCTATATCCTCAAATCCTTTCATTTGATCATCAATGGTATCTTGAATATGTTTCAACAACTCCGTAGTAGATAACAGACGCAAAGCAAGGGATTCCTCGACATAATTAACTATCTCATCATTACTGCTTCCTTCAATAGAATCTTTCTGGATTAATCTACAAAGAAATAGATCGTCCGGAGGACACGAAGGAAGGGAATCTAGAAAGAAAGTAAAGTCAGTGTCTTGGTTTTTCTTAATACTGCATGAAAGAACCTTGATGTGTGTGAGTGCATGAGTGTGTGAAAGTACCTTGAGGATTATCAAGGTAAGCCAAAGTTTGCAAAGAATCTTTGCCTCTCCCAGCTTGTATCCCGAGAAGAGCCATATCATCGACCAACTAGAAAAGCAAATAAGTTAAACAAATGAGAACATCCTACAAGAATATGACAAAAGTGCCTAGCCTTCCACTTACAGGTCCTGGACAGGGCCACCATAACATGCACTACTTATGGACTTGTAGTATTAATTTCGAAAGAGGAAATAACAAACTGAATATAGAGCAAAAGCGAAAGAAACCGGAACATGACAATAAAGAATAACCTGATCCCAGTGTTGGTTGAATTCAATTAATGAATCATCATAAGAATTTTGTCTTTCTTTCAATTCTCTAGTTTTTTCTTCGAGATCATGTAAAGCATGTTTCTGGATTTCTGTCTGCTGAACAAGTTGCTGATTCTGGAGCTGCAAGACACCTGCATCAGCCTGGAGGAAGCATCTCAAGTTATGCAAGTAAAACATATAAACAAATTATTGTTAAAAAAGAACTTAGTGCCGACCACAAACTGATTGAGTTTGTTCGTAACAATAAACATTAAACCAAACAGTCTTTTCTTTCACCTCCAGAACTGTTGCCAAGGACTTCGAAGCCAGTAAAAACCCTTTCTTGAACATTTTTTTTCATTCAAAAAAACATACACCACTTTTTTAAAAAACGTAGCATTCTCAATGACATGAAAAACATCCCCGTTAAGAATTATTAAGCACATAACAAGTAGCTTTAACCCCCAAAACTATACCACACAAACCTAACATACCTAACATAATGTAAAGAGTCCCATGAAATGAAATGCATCCTTGCTACACTTCTCAAAATTTACATTGAGTCTAACTCAACCCTACAAAACCAGCTTGTAAGATGAAGAATGTATCTCACTTATAAACACTTTTCCAAGTCATATCTCATCCAATGATGAACTCACAACATGCCCAAGACTAGACATCTAGAGTAAGGTCTGATAACAAGTAGCTTAACAGATCTTCGATAGGGTGTGATATCGTATTAAAATTTGGATTGGCCCTAACTCATCCTACAAAAGTGGCTTGTAAGGTGAGTGATGTCTCTCACTTATAAACATTTTTTCAGACCATATATCATCCAATGTGAGACTCTAAACAACTCTTCACAACCCTAATCAGTGAGTTAGTGGCCACTAAGCAAAATCAAGCAACCACACCACCACCCTTTTAAAAAAACACACACACACACAAATTCCACTCACAAATCCACTCCCTATATACGAAATACCCAATTCAGTATCTGCCACAACACTAACCAGCTCTAAGAATCCAATTACACATTCAATTAAATGGAAACACCAAAATTCAAAACAAAATCATCAAAACTACATAGCAGAAATAAAAGAAGCATATATAAACATGATTAAACAACAATATAAAAAAACGATAGAGAAAAAGAGGGTTACGTTTTTGCTGTTAGGAGAAGAATTGGTTGAGTTTCGTGTGATGCGAGAAGAAACAGAGGTGAGAAGATGAGGCCTCTTCTTGTCGGGTTCGTCGTGGTCTGAATTTTCCATTTCGGTTCTGAAATTTTGAACAAAAACGAAACGAAACAAAGCATTAGGAACATTTTGAAGACGAAAAATTGTTCAACTCTTCTGAGTTCTGAAGAAGAAAATAGCACAGTTGAAAAAAGACTCACATGAAAACTCGTTCTACTATTTTACTCAAATTTAGCGTGATAACTATCTAGACTTTTTCAGTTTTCATTTATTTTTTCTTTTTTCATTTATATTTGGTTTAAATACCATTTTCTTCTTTTGTTTCTTCTTATTTATTAATATATATTTTTTGAGGTTGATTTTTTATTGAAAATTAATAAGTGAGATAATTTTGTGACAATTTAGTTGATCAAGTGATACGAATTCTTGCTTAAAAACTATAATTTAATTTTTATGTGTAAAAATTTAATACAATGAACAAATTATAATTAATTATGTAAAAAAATTTATAAATAACTATAATAAAAATCAATTATTATTAATAATCTAATAATTGTAATTATTCATCGATTTAAAAATATTTTTACTAACATTATAGATAAATTAAACTTTAGAAATTAGTTTACATTTTTTCTAAAATAAATTAATCTATATAAAAAACAACTTAAATTGAATTAAAATACTATATAAGAGGAGTCTCACTTAATAAGCCGTTAAGTTGTCTATAAGTATCTTGCTGTCATATAGTTGAAATCAACCCTAAATATATATATATATATATATAATATGAAAAAATAACAAATATTTTGTCTTTAAAATTTAATTTAATTTAATTGTCAGAAATATTGATATTATTAAATTATATATTATATTTTGAATTTGAGTTTAAATTTTGTAGTTATATATAATTATTTGTGGTAATTATATCATTTAATCTATAGATAAAAAATATATCAAATATTTTTGAAATTTATGGAAAACCAATTTTATGGATCTAAAATTCTGAGAACCAAAATGGGATACGAGACACAGTAGAAGAACGATTTGTTTATTTAACATAAATCACCATTTCCATAGAATAAAAATTATTTTTAAAGTTGATGTGATTAAAAAAATATATTTTTAGTGATTTGTCCATTTTTAATTTATTATTAGTGTCGTTACTGCACATTGATTTTTTTCTTTAAAAAAAAGTTAATGTATATCAATTAAATCTATATAATACATTTATATTTAAAAAATTAATTAATATGTATTGGATATTGATAGTACATGAAATAATTTTATACATATATTAAATTATATTATTATTCAAATATTTAGGTAAATATTTAAAAAATAACATTATTGTATGTTTAATTAGTGAGATTTAATATTCATAAATATTTGGATGAGATGATTCAGATTTTTTTTTAAATTAATTTTATAATTCTTAATAGTGTAGCAACGTTTAAACTTTAGATTGAAAGCTTTGTTGATTATTGTAATTTTATTTAATTTGATGTATTTTTTTTTTAATTATACGTGGA
>JBBPBS010000247.1:2282493-2300627 GCA_037974835.1 Cicer judaicum
TTCATATTATATTATATATATATATATATATATATAATAAGTTTATGTGCACTATTGATGTCAACTTAAAACCATTCAGAAGATTTTTCGTCAATGATATTTATTTATTTTGCCAATATTTATGATGAATTTTTTTCAAATATTTTAAATTTTATAAATAAAATAAAGGAAATATTAACTTAAAAAGACTAAATACAAGGTTTTTTAATAATATAAAATAAAATAACAAACTATTGATTACAATTCATTCATTATGAACATATTATTAAATTCCATTGACTAATATTAAACCATTCGATTTGTTAATATAAATCTACATAAACAGCACTATTAAATATTGTACACTATAAAAAATGTTATACATTGTTTTTATTGCAATACTATTAAATATATAATATAAAGTACATATCCTATAAGAAAAATATAAAATACAGTATAAACGAGTGGTCTACGTCCCAAAATAAATGCACTTTAGCATATGACGTGTGAATTAAGAAATGTACGTAATTTTGTTTGGGAAAGAAAAATTATGACTTACATTATAAAATTAATCTTTATTAGTGGTATGTGAAATAAAAAATACGTTAGTTATTTTGAAAAAGTGAGTATGATAATCAAGTCATAAATTTAAATTAATTATTTTAATAGAAAAAACAATATTAATATTTCATTTGATATTATGATATAACATATAAAATAAGACAACTTTGTCGATAAATTTTAATTAAGGTAGTACATGACAATATTGTTAGGTAAAATTTGACTATTTATCTATAATTTGAATCTAAGATTTCGTTATGGGTTAATTATAGTGACATTTATGGTTTACTCCGACAACAACAAAAAAGAGACAATATTATTTTTTACTAAAATGATTTATTGGATCGAAAGAGTATTCGGTATAATTCAAATATTAAAACGGTATTAATTAAATTGAGATGACTAATATTGATAAACTCATAATTCTATTTAATATAAAATTTATATTTTTTTTATAAATATAAAATTTACATATGCAACTATATTAAATATTGTAAATTCTTTTTATTATTATTAAATATATAATATAAAATTCAATAACAAACTATTAATTATAACTACTATTAAAATTTTATTATTTTTGATATATATATATATATATTATAAATTATAATCGACTAATAGTATTAAATTGAAACATCCAATATAATATTTTACAAAAACAATATTGTTAAATAATGCTCTACGTCATCAAAATATAAGTTATTTTAACAACAAAATACTTCATTTTATATATTACTTTACAATTGCATTTAGTTATTAATTATTTTTTTTACTACTGCTCTGTCTATTTGTTACTTTTTTTTTTCATTAATTTTATTATTTCATTTTCTCATACATTTTTCTTGTTACATCTTTAACCTATAAATAAATATTGTTCAACTTCTTATTTTCTCATATTTTTCTTCACTTTTATCTGATGTTTCAGTGACACTTCATTCATGTGTTAGCTATCTAAAACATTATAAGATCTCATTTGAGACTGCTTTTGAGAAAAATCCACCTTAAATATATTCTCTGAAATTTTATTTTACATTGTGTGATTTGTATGATATAATTGAATTAATAGCTTATGTTATCATAATAATTTTCAAGGTTGAGTGTATGGTAATCTTTAATATATGTATTATTAGATATTGTTATATTTGTGTGCGTGCGTGTGTGCATTGTTATATATAATACTTATATATTTGATTAAAGTGAGAAGTATAGGATTCATCCTAGCTAGATGAATTCTCCGTCTATATACGACGGAAGCGAGGGGTAAGCAAGGGTAAGTGGGGCACCACTTACGGACGCAATTATGTTCAATCTTACCAAAACAAAGTTACTAACAAGAAGAGGACATTTGTAAAACTAATGTAATCTTTATGACATACTTGTTAGGTAGAGTTTAAGTCGTTAGATTACTCACGTCTAACGACTTGAATATTCAGAAAGAGTCAAAACTTTACATTTGAAGAGAAACTCAGAAAATAAATATAGTCCTGAATTAGGATGCTAATTGATTTAATTTCATTTATTGAGACCCACTGAGATGTAATCTCATCCAACTTTATTCAAATGTGTTACAGGTAAAAAGACTTAGATCACATGTTGGAGAAATGAAGCGTATCAGTTTACTCTATAGTCTACTTAAAATTTATGGAGAATTGTTTTGAACCATAGATGTGTTATGTACTCCATATTTCTATGTTTTTCTTAGAAGGATTAATATGTGTATTAATACATTTTCACGACTTTGTGTCGAGATTGTACTAATCATCTCTTTTGTCAAATTATGCTAATACTCAAGTTATATTCTAGACAATTAACTTATGGTATTACAAATATATTGTATCTATCATTTTAATTCACTGTAACATTTTTGTCCTACTGCAACACAAAAATTGTTGTTTAACATTAAATAACTGTTGTTGTAATATACGAAAACGATTTTCTTAGTTGAGGCACCTTTATCATAGGTGAGAGTTGCGAGAATTCTGCAAATTATATTTTCTTATTTATAGGGCAACAAGACCTAGAGGAGAAAAACTTCCCATATATTGTGTGATGGTGCTAAGGAAATGGTAAATCGTATCACCCTTTAGAATTGAAAGAAGAAAATTCAAAGATTAAAGGTTTATTGTACAACGACTCATAATCTTAAAGTTAATGGTGCAACTACAACTACAAATATTGTCAATTGATAATGTTCGGTGAATACTATGTTATTTGCAAATAAAAATAAGATAATACTTTCAAGAAGAAACATTAATATTATATGAATCGTAAATCTTCCTATAACGGATGCTTAATATTGTCTTAACATTTTTTTTTCTTAATATCTCATTTTTTTTGCTTAATATCTCAATTTTTTTTTTGTTAAAAGTAAAACAAAATATTTTCAGTTCGTATGACATTTGTCTAAGAAAACGTTGTCTTAATTGATTTAAATATAATTTAAGAAAATTAGTCTAGAAAAGTCTAAACTATCCTTAATTCACTTTCATTAGTTATGAGGATATTAATGTGTTTGCACACTACCATCTATTTTGATTTTACATAGTTATTGTGATAGAGCAAAGGAAATGTTCTAAAATTTCAACTAAAAGGAAAAATTAGAGCATTTAGATGCCTAACACACACAAAAAATCCACCGTTACCTCTTATTAAAGGTTATTCTTGGATATCTAATTAATAAGATATAAACAAAAATAAAATTATAATAATATGATGATTATGATGCTGCTGACGATGATGATTATATTACCAAAACAAGAAATAGCAATATAATGCTTCACATATTTTGGGCGACTACTCAAAATGTTAAAAATCACATTGCAAAGCAACGACAACCACAAAAAATGTTTTACACGGTTCATAGTGAGAAATATTAGAAGGAAACATAGGTTAATGTTTTTGTTTTTGTAATTATAGCAAACTTTTCAAATAAAGCTAGGTTGAGAGAACATTATTTGATGTGGAAATAAGATAATATTTTAATAAACAAATATAATGTGGATATTCAATATTATAATATAAAAATTGAGGCATAAACCACACTTGTTTTCCATGGGTCCATCCTCATTGTTCATGGTTATTGAGGTATTCATTCATATTTCTAGATATTCAATAATATACCTTCAACTAACTATATATATAAAAAATTGCACTTGTAATTTTTTATTCTATTCTTTTTTTTTAATAAAATATTTTATTTTTTAATGATATTTTTCTTCTTTTGAATTGTATCAATGTGTTTTGCAAAAGTTATGTTAAATTAAATTTTATTTTAGTTTTTATATTTAAATCTTTTGCTTCATATTCCAACATATATCAATAGATACTTGCTACTTTTGGATATCACCTATCTTTCTTAAAACCCAAACCGTGAATACTTTTATGAGTTTGCCACTTTTTATTGTCATTTCCAAACGGTAAATATCTTCATCCATATAAATAACACAAAATTTAAGTAAAATGCTATAAAGAGAATAATTGAAAAACAAATACACTTCCACAATATTTGTAATGAGTCATAGATTCACCTATTCTTATAAAGTATCGTTTATCTTTTTACTTTTTTCTGTTATATTATTTATTCAACTTGGAAATTGCAAACCAAGTTTTGATAGAAAAGGATAAATTAAAGATTTTTTTTATATTTTTCACACAAATAATTCAAGTACTCACGATTTAAACCTTGATTTTAAGTTGGAATCTTGTTTTAAATTCGATTGTTGAAATTAATTATAGTAAAATTTATTATCTCCTAAAATTAAAAAAAAAATTATCTCCTAACAAATAACATGAAAAAGAGCTTTGATATTTTTCTAGATATTTTTTGTTTTGCTAATGCACATACATATTCATACATGAGTATTAACCTATTGACACCAAGACTTAAAAAGCATATGATAATAATAAAAAAAACTCTTGTACATGTCTTTTCTTTTTGAAATAATGTTATTGGTACGAAATATTAATCAACTTTTTTTATAACTTCCATCTATCAAGCTCGAACTAAAGACCTTAATTAAGGAATTCAAGTCTAGTTTCACTCTGATTATTGTTATGTTGATTTTTAGTTCCTCTTTTATTTTAATGTATTTAATATTTTGATTGATTGTAGATTTGTAGCCAATAAACACTATTCATGCAAGAAATTGCTACATACTTAGAGATTTTCACTCACTATTTGTAGGTGTGATTGCCAAATTGACCCCAAGAGACAAAAGAGGAAATGAAAATCACAAACTTTCTACTTGCATTTTATTCACCACAAAAAAAATGTCCTCTATCCCCCAAAAGCTCATGATTGCCACAACAACCATTGAACAAACAATCCAACCTTGCAGAATTGCAGATTAAAGGGGGCAATAGATGGTATGTATAATATATTTCTCCTGAAAATATGGCCGAAAAAAAAAGTCCAAAAGAAAAATCAAACTTCAAGTGGTTCATTCCTGTAAAGACTCGGACGAAGGTGTGCGAGAATTTGATGCAGTGTCATCACCTTGTTTAGACGAATCTTCAGTAGTAGCTTTTGTATCAGATTGTTGAAGCTTGTCACTTGATAGTTTAGACGGAGGTGTCTCAGTTGGTTGGACAGTTGAAACCCTTCTTGGACTACTAAGGAGAGATGCGTCGAATACTGATATAGCAGGCGAGGGCAAACCATAGTTCTGAGGAATGGCCAAAACTGGATGATCAAATTTGCATGTTGGACCAAACTTGCATACTCCATAGAGTCTGTAATAAGAGCATATAGCATTTCCCTGCAGACAATCAAAACAAGAATCAGGACTCAATAATTTGATAACTTGGATTTAAATATGTTTTTAGTCTATGCAAATATATACCACTTTTTGCTTTTCGTCATAAAATAAAAAAAAAAATTGTTTTAAGTCCGTCAAATATACTACATTTTATTTTTGGTCCTTGTTGTTTTGTTTCAGTCCCTGTAAAATTTGTTCGTGTTGGGTTTAATCTCTGCTATATGTGTATAATATTCAATTCCACCCTTATGTAGCTTGTTTCGAAGGGATTAAAATCAAATATTCTACATATTATAGGGACAATTTCCAACAGAAACAAATTGTGCTGAGACTTAAAACCAAAAACGAAACATAGTACATTTGCAAGGACTAAAACAAAAAATTGCAGAAACTAAAAGTAGAATATCTATAGGGACTAAAAATATATTTAAACCGATAACTTATTATAAAATATCTTCACAAAATATTAGGGAGGCTAATATGAACAAATCTTAAGCAGAAAATGAACTTACTGGTCTCATAGGAAGGCCAAGTGGATTAACTAATAATGATTGGCCTATTCTTTCTTTAGGGTGGTGGAACTTGCAATCAGATCCATATTTGCATGTTCCAGTGCTCATAAAGTATTTACATTCTGGTTGATCGGGTCTATCCGGGAGAGTTGAACTCATGACCTGCCCTCCGGAAAGTGTCTCTCCCGGATTCATGTAGTCATAGACAAGATTCGATCCAAGAAAACTAGTAGGAATTGCAGGGCTCATACTTCCCTTTTTAAAGAAACAAAATAACAGTCAAAAACAGAAGATCCTAATTGAATCAGCAAAAAGTGTCATTGAATGCATGTAGTTACAAAATCTAGCATAATCAATCATCATGAAAGATCCAAGATGCTAGGAAACTTTCCTAAAATGTAAGGCTGATTCTGATTCAGATGTTAATAGTATATAAATGTTAAATCATAATTGAATCAGCAAAAAAGTAACCATTGATATAAACGAGGAATTGAATGGTTTTTAACTAACCATGTAGTTGCTCCAGCTCAGTGCAGGCATAATGCCTTGTGAAGAAGGCAGAAAAGGAGGAACATAAGATTGAATGCCCTGTCCAGATAAATACGACATTCTCGGCACTGACCATGCGGGAAATCCACCAGCATATGGAAAACCCGATGACGTAATAGTTGTTGAGGGAGGGGATCCAGCCACCGGATAAGCTCCAAACGAAGCTTGCTGCTGTGGATGATGAAACTTGCACGCAACTCCAAACTTACACGACCCGGTTCTCATGTAATAGGGACATGATTTTTCTTCCTGATGAAAGCAACATTTGTAGTGTCGAAAAAATTCAACATCTTTCATCACAAGAGTAATCTTTGTGGAAAAATTAAAGCGGCAAGTGCAAAGGGATGTACAAACCTGACGCATGGGAAGACCTAAAGTATTAAATATCACGGGTGCAGCACCTCGCCTATCCTTAGGGTGATGATATTTACATGTTGATCCATATTTGCATGTTCCTGTCTTAAGAAAATACTGCAACACATATTTCGAACAAGAAATATGCCCGCAACACAAGTTTCAATCAGTGTTGTCGATTGCAGATCGCAGCACATACTATTTGTTCAAATTCCGTATGCAACAGTGCTATAGCACACCGCTCTAGGCGCTTTTTAACAACACTAGTTTCAATGAATTGGAATAATGATGCAATATCTAATGAAATTGGAGTACGTAATATTTTACTCAAACAATACACAAAAATCTACTATGCTATGGATAGCACTAAATATTTTACTCATTTCCTGAATTTTATATTTCTAGTATTATTAGATGTGAAACTCAAGTTCATATATTAATTTCTTTTTCTTATTCAACTATGCTATGAATATCACTAAATCAAACTTTGGCATAATTATCATAATAAAGAGATCTGGCAAATAAATTCTACAGGATAAACACTATAATGTCCATCAAAACAAAAATCTAATAAATCGCACATAGAAAACAAAATGGTGATTTTCCACATCGACACATAACTAATTCTTTTTTTGTCCTCATTCCTTATCCTACATCATTTTCTTCCCTTCAATTTATGGTGCTCTAACATCATATCATATCACTATGCTAAATATTTCAGAGCAATTCCCTTTTATAAATATGAAAAGACACAACCAATCAAAAGATCAAGGTACATTAAAATAATAATAGAAGAGACAAACCTATTATAACTGCAAAAGGCACCTGAAACTTTAGAACAACTTCTAATGTAGTTTTTCCACAATATAAAATTTCAGTCATGATTACTAAACATACTATCAAGTAAATTTGTTGAAGGAACAAAAAAGGCCTATACATGAATTCACTCTTAATAAAGTTCTTGCACAAAATGAGAACAAAAAATGACGATACAAATACATTTTTAGTCTTAAAAAATAAACGTACCTCACAATCAGGTTGCCCGACTCTCTCAGGAAGTTCTTCACCATATTGAGTAACCTGAAATCTAATAAAGTATGAGAAACTTTGATCTAAATTATGAAGGAAAAAAGAATCATGTAAACAAAACAAAAGAAAGAGGTTCATTACAAGTGAAACGTTAGCAGGGTGATTATAGCGGCAGTTACTCCCGTAACCACACATTCCAGTCCTCAAATAATATAAGCAATCGGGTTCACCAGGTCGATCGGGAAAAGGCAGAGATTGAGCCGTAACGTCTCTGTCCCGATTATCATTGATTTTCAGACGCCGAATTGCATCTGCAACACAAATCACAAAGGAATCAGAAAGATTCTGCAGTCTGCACAAAGTCTCTCAACAAGCATTCTACAAAAAAAAATTAAACAATAATAAAACTCAAATTACTAAGGGCCCATCGTTTGGGAGAACTAGAGTTCAAATGCTAACTAAAACAATTTTTTGTCAGACTTTATCTATCTCCAAATTACCAGAATCCTTTCCCTCCAGAACCAGAGGGTTAAGACAAAAAAAAACTCAAATTACCAAACTCAAAGTGCAATACAACTAACTAGATCAGAAACTCGAGAATCACATCATAAAGCAAGTATCTATTGCTAACAAAAAACAATTTAAGATCAAAACATGAAGATTAGGACCCTTTATTGCATCA
This sequence comes from Cicer judaicum, assembly GCA_037974835.1. NCBI lineage: Eukaryota > Viridiplantae > Streptophyta > Magnoliopsida > Fabales > Fabaceae > Cicer > Cicer judaicum. Next base: position 2,290,920 of record JBBPBS010000247.1, read on the forward strand.
TCAAGCAAAGTACACAAACTTTGTAAAACCATGTGCGATCAAGCATAGTTTAACACTTGATTCTAGGTAAGTAAACATGGAATGAGAATATAATAATAATTTTCTTTTGATGAACCTTTTTCACTCACACAAGTTAAGTCGTGGTTTCAAAAAAAATCTTCAAACCTCTCACAATACAACATTGCATGAATCATAAAAACAAAAAACAAAAAATATTCAAAATCAAATTCATCGTACCATAAATAGCAAGCCATCATCATCAATGAAAACAAAATTTCAAACCAAAATATCATTAAATAATGATCAAAACAAATTAAAGAACAAATCATAAAACAAAAGATAAAAATTCAATCTTTCATCACCTTCAATGTTATCACCAGATGGATTAGAAGCAGCATTCTTCAAAACCTGCCGATTTTCTGGCATCTGGTAGCGTTAAAAATAGTAAGGTAAAAAAAAATTGTTTTTTTTCCTTATTCGATCAAACCCCGAAGACCCTTTAAGCTTTTAAGATGAAATCAGTGAAGAACACTCAGAAATTAACTAACCCAGATGTTAAAAAAGATTGAAACAAAGAGACAAAAATAAAAGTAAAATTTTCAGGGAAATTTAAAATCCCAATAGATATTACTAATAAACAAATAAAAAAAGATACAAAGATAATAAAATTGAGAAGAATCAATGTGAAATCTTTAAAAGAGATATAAATAATATTCCAATTGGATGAAAAATTCGCGTCAAAAAAGATTTTCCTGGTTGTGGTTCTGCAAACTTTGCAACATTTTGGATCTTTGAATGAGAAACCCGACAAGTAAATAATAATAACAAAAAACAATATTAATAAAGTAAGGTTCTTGCGCGCGTGTACGAACAATTAATTCTTATGTACCATATTACCCTCCACGTGGCAACTCAAATACATGTTTACGTGAGACAAATATTTATTACTTCAACCACGGCGCGTGCATTGCAAAAATCACTATGATTAATAATCCATTCACATGTTTTGGGCTATTTAGAAAAATTAATTAATTGGCCTGAAAAGTAGATGCCAATGATGTTAGGTAGCAATTCAACCGTAGATTTTATTCTTAGGCTATAAGATCTAAGCCCTTAGATTTTATTTTATTTTATTTTGAGTTGACGATTCTAAGTTGTGTTCAGAGTTGAAATACTAGTTATTAATTTATACTACGCCAAATTTTAAGTTGAATGTAATTGACGGTGGATTATATTTGATAGGTTAATTAAGTGGTAAGACTTAGTATTAATATTTTAATATATTTAATTTATTTATTTAAAAGAGTTAGTAAATTTGATCATTATTGTTATTTTTATTACTAAAAATTCCTTTTTTTTCTAATTTAAAAAATCATAATTAAGGTGGGTTAGTATATAAATGTCATATATGGTGATGGAATATATTTTTATAATGTATAATTTTTTTTTAAAAATGGAGAGGCATATTTTATTGTTGATACGTTGATTTAATTAATATGATTTGATAAATTAAATTTTGATAGATATATCTTTTTATTTATTTTGTAAATTAATACCAATTGATTTTCTGTTATGAGAAGATACAATTAAATATTGTCTTGACTATAAATTTAAAGATAATATTTAGTCAATCGCATTAAAATTTGAGATGACTTTTAATTTTGAACATCCGTGAATAAAAGACCATATAGGACCCACTCTATATATCTACATAGTAGGGTACGACTCCAAAATTCATCCATAAAATTATGACTCAAAAAATCCAAAAGCTATGTGATTATCGCGTAAAATAATATATACAGTATCTTTCTACATATTTTCAAAAAATAGGATAAAGTATATTATATTTGATATATTTTTACAAGAAATTTAGGATAACTAAATTGTGACAATAAAAATAATATTTGAGTTTATTAAATATTTATAAAAAGAAATACATTCAGATTTTATGTGTGATTTGACTACTAAATCAAAACATTAGGATTATTATATGAGACCAGAAAGAAAAAAAAACATTATTATATGAGAGATTATTGAATAATTATGATAAATTTTATTTATTTTTAAATAAACTAAAACAAGAAGAGAATAGACACATAGAAGACGAGAGTAAATTGTTTTATTCTTTTTCATGTTTATTTTATAGTAAAATGTATTGTAAACCCTATTTATAATATACAAATAGTTAAATGAAGAGTCATGTTTAATTACCACTAATAATAAGTAACTCAATTCATTAGTTACTAGTGAGAGTTACATGCACATGGAAGGCTAAAGGAATAGACATCATAATAATTTTATTTGTATGACTCTTCCACATATGTTCATAGAAGAATGGTAAAGAAAAAAAATACATTTTTTAAATCACAAGAAATATTGATATCTAATATCATCTTTTAGATAATTTAATATTATATGACATTTTATTTTGCTTATATTTTATTAAGTACCTTTAAATATGTTTAAAAATTAATATAATATAATTTTTAAATAGAAAATTCTAGCAAATTTAGGATATAACACAAAGTATAAAAACTTATAATAATAATAATAATAATAATAATAATAATATGTTTAATTAAATAGATTGGCCTAATAGTTTTAGTAGTTTGAAGTCTTATTTTTTACCCAAATTGGCTTTTGAAAATGTATAGTTTGAGTACTTAAGTTATAGTTAAATTGACACATATTTATATTGTTAGGTTGAATGTTGTGTCCGAATTTAAATCTGAGACTTCACAATTGTGTGAGTTTATTATAAAAAAACATCGATCTCAATGTGTTTGGATCTGATATGCATGACTAGATTAGAGGTCAATGCATTGGTACTCAAGTTATCACACCATAAGATTGGCTTCCTAAGTAATGGTGATTTTAGTTTAGTTATGAGGGATCTGACCCAAGCTATCTCAACTACAAGATCAGCTTGAGCACGATATTCAGACTTTGTGTTGGATCTAAGCACAACCTTTTGTTTTCTTGAGGACTAACAAATCAATGATTCTTATATGAATAAACATTGCACTGCCATGGATTTCCTGTCATAATCACTTGTGGCCTAGTAAGCATCTAAGAACCTTAGTATATCTAAATCAATAGATGGCATGATGTGTAAGCAGAAGTTGATTGTTCCATGGAGATATCTTAGTATCCTCTTTTATCCATATGTTAGGAGAGCTCATGTGTTGGATGCGTTTGTTGAATGCAAAGGAAATATTAGGCCTTGTGTTTGTCAAATATTATAGTGCACCTATGACCTGCATGTACTTGGTTGTTTCAACCATTGGTTTTGCTTCATTTGTGAGTCGTCTTCCTGGTATCATAAATGTTAGACAGGTCAATACTTTCTCTATTTTGAATTTTCTGAGTATATCACCTGCTTATTTTGATTGCCTCTGAAATATTCCATTTGCATCTCTTTGAACTTCAATTTTCATAAAGTAGTGTAGATGATCAAGATTCTTTAGGGAAAACGCAATGTTGAGTTGCTTAATGAAAAACTACAGGAACTTGGTGTTGTTGCTTGTCACAATTATGTCATTTACATAAATTAGAAGAAATGTAATGTGATTTGTGTCTCTACTTTGCATGAAGCGAGGGGAGTCATTTTTGGTGTTCCGAAATCCCCAATTTAGTAGAGCATTTCCAGTTGTCAAACTAGACCCTAGGAACTTGCTTCATACTATAGATTGCTTTTGATAGTATGCATATGTGATTAGGCTTGATCGAGTCTAATTACCCTTTTGTTTGATGCGTAAAGATATTTTCCTTGAGATAATCATTAAGAAATGCATTGTTTATATTTAGTTGTCTTACCTCCCAATTGAAGTACATATCAATGGATAAGATTATTCTCATGGTAGTGGATTTAACAATAGGACTAAAGGTTTTCCGCATAATCAAGACTATTTGTTTGTTGAAAAGCCATTAGCAACCAATCTTTCTTTCCTCCTATCTATTGAGCCATATGCCTTATACTTTGTTTAGAACACCCATTTTGAATCAACAATATTTTCTTGACCATCATACGACACTAATGCTCATATTTTATTGGATATTCGAGTATTAAATTATATGTCCATTGATTTTCTCCATTGGAGTCTGCTAAGAGTTTATTTGATTTCATATGACTACTTGTCTTTTGTTTGTGCTTATGTCACCCTTATATATGGTTGTTTTGGCTTATAAATCCCATTTTTCCTTCTGGTGCACATCTAATGTGTGTTGGTATTGTTATCTTGAGTGTTTGTTCATACTTCAGGTTCAATTGCCCCTGTTTCTCTCCACTATGTTAGTTGAACCATTGTTGTCTTCTTCTTATTTGATTGTAGTGTTCTCACCAATGTCAAAGACTCTGTCATTAGGATCTTGCTTATCTTCACCTGATTGGTTATTGCTTGAGGTGTTTGAGGCTTTTTTTTTATGAATAGATGAGTCATTTTTTGGATCACAAATGTTGTTGTTTGTGCCATCTGCGATATCAAGAGGAAACAAGGTAGATACTTTTTGCGTTTTATTTTTAAATGAATTTCTTGTGTCAAGAAATCCATCTTGAAAAGGAAAAGGTTCCTCATTGAACACTACATGTCTTGAGATAAATATTCTTTCATGTAAGTTGATACATTTGTATCCTTTGTGTGAGTTGTTATATCCCAAGAATACACACCTAGTTATGTAGAATTGAAGTTTACCATTATTGGAAGGTTTGAGGCAAGGATAATAGGCACAGCCAAAATGTTTGAGGACACTATAGTCTGGTTCCTTATTGTTGATCAGGGCATAAGAACAAACATTTTGATCAATGGATGAAGACAATCTATAAGCAAACCTTTTTGTACAGGTTTAATTTCACCACCACCATCACATTGAACAATTTGTATCCTTTTGTTAAATTGATTCTCTACCATGTTTTTGAATTGGATAACAACAACTATGGTTTTAGACTTTTGTTTCAAATGATAGATCCATGTGAATTTACTAAAATCATTAATAAAGTGGACGTAATATTGAAAACCATAATTTGATATTATTGGTGCATGACCTCATACATCAGTATGAATAAACTTTAGGGGTTCATGAGCATGAGAACTATATGATTTAAAGGGAAACCTATGTAGTTTACCAAATTGACATGTCTCACAAAACTAATATGTATCATTAAGTGAGGTCTTCACATTATAATGTTTCAACAATTTATCTAGTACTTTATTGTTAGGGTATCTAGACTTTATGTTCTATCTTTTTTTGACAAACATGTAGGTACATAAGTCTTTATAGGATTGGGGACTAGCATTTGAAACTTGATACAAACTTTATTTAAGTCTCCCTTTTAGAAGAGCTTTCCATGCCAGCTTGTCCTTCACAAAACAACATTCAACATCAAATTCAACAATGATATTATTCTCAACAGTTAACTTAGATTCACTTAGTAAAGTTTTGGTGATTTCAGGTACATATAGGACATATGCAGGTTTTGGCTTTGACTATGTGGTGTATTATTTTTTAGCATGTGAAAACTAATTATTTATTTTAATTAATTGAATGCTTGCGTTTTGTCTCTAATTGATACGCTAATTACATAATTGTCCTCCATCGAGTTAACGTTAAATATTTGATTCAGTCTTCCTTCCTGAATTCGTGCGTCTGTTTTTGCCTGATCCAAACCTTAATCTTTGGTCTCACGTATCTGTTGTTGCGTGGTCGAAACTCGTAGTCAAAATCCTAAGTTTGGAGCGCACGTTTTGGGTGGTCAGCTGTTTTTGAGCGCATGTTTCTAAGGTCGTATCTTGGAGCGCACGTTCAGATAGATCCTCGATTTTCTCAGGTCCAATTGTAAATTTTCTCTATAAATAGATGGTTCTCCTTAGTTGGAAAATCACACCAAAAACTATTTGTATCTAAGGCTTTTCTCTCTTCTCCCCCTCCTTACCTTTTGTTCTCTTTCTTTCGAGTGGTCTTAGTGCCATATTATGAGTGGCAGTCATTCGACTGCCATATTGATGGTATAATTTTAGAACGGTTTTCTATGGTGTAGTATAACTCCAATACAGAGTATATGAGCTGTTTTATCCTGAGAACTTTGTGGTTAATAGTTTGTCTTGCATAATTTGGGCAGTGCCTCGAAACGTCTTAAAGAGAGCGACTCAATCCAATAATATTTTTTGTGGCATAAATTAGTTTTAAAAAGTTTTCTCGAAATTCAAAACAACAGAGTACTAATTAATTTTTATTTGTAAAAATAAAGTAATTTTTTAAATATTACAAAATTTTAATCATATAAATTTAATTCTAAAATTTATTCTTAATAATAAGTAAAACTTTCATATATCTTCTATAAATATTATATACATACAATGTTAGTGGATTTACATCCACTAATTTTTTAGTTGGTTTAATTGATAAGTTACAATTATAATTTTTTTAAAGATGTCTTAATGTGTATCTTGTTAATTTACACCAATTAATAAGTTTGTGGGTGAAAATTAGCAAATTTTAACTAATTTTTTTTAAAAATAAATAAATGACATCTCTGTCTGTATGTAATGATTTTTTTAATTTGAATTAGTTTTACATTTTAAAATGAAACAATCTATTAAATTAAAAATATATTATATTGAATTAAAATTTAAATATAATATTTAATTGAATATAAAATAATTATATATTTTGAATTCAAATAAAAAAGAAATTTGATACAAAGACAAAAAGAACATAGTATAAAAATGTATATTTTATTTTCATTTCAAAATTCAAAATTAATACTTTTTTCAAAATTGAACAAATTATTAATTTTTTCATATGACATTTTTATCTATATTTTCAAATTCCTCATTGGATTTTTCTTTGTCATAAAGACTGAGACATCTTTACTTTATTTTTTTATAAAAAATAAACTATACAATAAAATATTTATGTAACAAAAGACAATAAATTAAATAGATAAACTCGCATGTAAATAAATGTTTTATAGAATAAAGAAAAAAACTAATTTCACATCTTTTAAAAGAAATAATCAATTTCCTTTAATTTGTCTCTAATAATATAATAAAGAATATGTTAATCAATACCCATAAAACATTAGTTAAGAAAATAAATATAAAATATTGTCTTGAGAAATCATGTATTCGACTTTTTAAAATTTTAAAAATGGATGTTTCCAATATAAAATTTATATTGTAGGTTTTTTAACTAATGTCCTTAAATATTAGTTTGTTAAATTTTATTCATATTTGTGAGGGAAAATTTTGTATGTCTTTTGTTTATACTAGTACTAATTAAGACAAGAGGGTTACAATTTTGTTGTCCTCCTCACACATAGGATCCGAATAGTCTCCCATTTCAACAGTTATAAAGGACGTCATGGCTGTACTGGTAATAAACACCAAAAGATTAATAACTATTTATAGTGGAATTTAGACTTTGATCGTTGTAAATGGTAGTATAGTACCTACCATTTTACAATTGTGTTCCGTTAAACTCCACAATCTACAAGTAGGTGACGTGCTCTCTGTTGTTGGACCACCACGTCCATCCTACAATACATTATAGTATTTTACTACTGTACTAGCTATATACTTTGTTGAATTTTTTTAATAATAAATAAAAATTGAACAATAGTATTTTACGAGGAAAAAAACAACAAAAGTAGTAGCAATTTTAAGATCGTCCATAAAAATTAACTATTTACATATATAATATATACAAATTAAATTATAGTATTATTCACCAAAAATAGAACAAATACATGTATTTATTTATGAGAGAAAAATATAGGAATCAGAGAAGCGAATTTTTAAGATCGTGACCGTTCAATTACGAGAAAGAATAGTTGGCCGTACGATTCAAATTATGGTGGGTTCGTGGATTGTGACATCGCCTATAGTTTTGCAGTAGTCGTCATGAGGGTAAATATGTCCTTTCATATAGTGTCAGAAAACTCAGAAGTTCTGGCGAAAAAATCATGATAGAGCATTGACGTATCGGATTTGCGGAAAATCGTCGCCGTTAAAGTGAAGGGATATGGAGGTTGGATACAAGACGCGTGGTAAAGAACGAACCAAATTGATTGAAAAAGTCAGTGGTGGGCCATCGTTTTCCATTGTCGGCAATTTTTCTTTAATTACATCTTTTAATGAAAATTTTATTTTAATTATTACTTACTATTATTGCTTCCTCTCTTATAAAAAATAATTATAGTATTTGACAAAATATTCTACTATTAAATATATATGCTAAACTATTTTTTTCTTGATTAATTTATCTATAAAATAAAAGATAATAGTTAAAATAATATAATAAATTATTTATTTTAACATATTTATTAAATTGCATATTTTTTAAATTTAATGTATTTTTTATTTTATTAAATATTTTGTTTATTTATTTACTTTATTATTATTTTTAATTTATTAAATAAATAATTATTCAATTGTTAAAATAAAAAAAAAAATTAAATATATATACATGGTCACATATCTAAAGTTTTACTTTTTACGTCGTCAATATTTTTTTTCTCAAGTCGAAGAGAACGTGAACTATAAAATTTTGATATGTACAGTAAAAGTATCTCCAACGGTGAACTAAAGATGAGTTCTTTAGATGTGGTCCACTGCTACATCATTTTGAAGGAATTAGTTTCTTTTTTACTCCAACGGTGAACTCAATTTAAATAGGTTTACTATGCCAGATCACCTTGAATCAATTATTTCCTCATGTACGGTTTAATTTTTAAAAAACTATATTATATCTCATAACTTTAATTTATACATTAATATTTTATTTATATTTAATGTTATTATAACTTAAAATATTAATTTAAATATTCTAATTAATATTATTATACATTATTTTAATTTAAAATTAAAATAAAATTTAATTTAAAAATAAATAAAAAGTACCATTGATAAAAATTTTAATAAAATTCTCTAACAAAAATTGTGAAGAAAAAGTATGAGTAACAAATTATTCTTATTAATGAGCTAACAATCGTAATTAAAGGAAAAAAAAAGGCTAACGGTGGTATATTAACTAAAAAAAAGGTAATAGTTACAAAATTATTATTATTTAATAAATTAAAAAGAAGTTAACAGCTATAAATTAATAAAAAATAATAAATTTATTATTATTAATAAATTAATAAAAGTTACTGCTATGAAGCACTGTTCCTTCTTGACAGTACCGTGATGACACATTGGCACAACTCCAACGGTGAACCCACAAAAAACTATAAGTTAAGTAATTATATGGCGGACGAACTCATTTTACCTCCCGTTGGAGATGCTCTAAGATATTTTAGTTGCTTAAAAAAATTTAAATAAATTATCTATTGATTTATATTTTACTCAAAAAAAGACATGCTCCGTAGATCAATTTTAATTTACTGATAATCATAATTTTTTATATTGTCATTTTATTATGTTTGTAATTTTTATAATTAAATAATTACTTAATTGATATTTTTTGTTGGTTGTCGATGTTAATACAAATAATGTATATTTACTAAAATTTATTTTATCTACTTATCAAAATTCTAGAAAAACAAATAAAAAATAATAAACAAGAGAAATAAAATGATAATTATATTAAGTTATTTTTATGTTATTTATTTATCATAAATGTAATGTAAAAGGAAAAATAATAACAACATAATATCTTTTGTTAACTATTAACTTATTAAGTGCATTTCAAACAATATAAAATTATAAAAAC
>JBBPBS010000247.1:2301017-2355994 GCA_037974835.1 Cicer judaicum
TAATAAATTATTATTTAAAATAATAAAATTTTAAAATGAATATATTTTTATATGAGGGTAATTTTTTTTATTTATATAATATATATCATATTTTTGTTGACCTTATCCAACAAATAAAATAAAATTATTTAGTTATCTGTTATTGTTTAAAAAAATTTAAATTATTTATTTATAAATATTAATAATTTTTTTTAAAATATAAAATTCATTCAATATTTTTTTGTTTACTCGTTTTTTGTTAATTCATAATATTTAAATGTATTGTATAAGTTAATTTAAAAAAAAATAAAATATATGATAATTTTATTTTATTTTTAAATAATATATATATATATATATATATAACATGCATTACTCTGTTATTTTCAAACTTAATGTGGGTAAGATACTCATTTGTAAAACAAAATCACATGGTGCAGCATGATGAGGTTCCCATAATCCACAATTTAGTTTTTATTTTTCTAAAAAATTGAGAACTATTCATCTTCAACGAGTGAGTCATTTTGACCTATTTGTTCTAAGCATTTTAAATTATAGAAAACATATAATCAATAGGTTAAAAATTTCAAATGATATTTTAAAACAAACTGCGCAAAAACTCAAATCAAATTATTAAATTACCAAAAAAGAAGAAAAAAAAAAAACAAGTAACCAACTACACATGCAAAACGTGGATATAAATATATGATAATACCAAATGTTAGAAATTTTTCAATATTTCTTTAAGTTTACGAAAACAAAACAAAAATACAGCATTCACTAAATGTAGAATAAATTAATTCATAAAATTACCACTACCTCGTATTATTACAAAGGGAAGAGTTACAATTTGCTCTGATCTTCCAAACTTTCATTCACCTACTAAAAAATGACGTATCAAAAAATCAAATGGAATAGAGATGTTTAGAGGCCAACAGTTATTTATAGAGATTATATCATCAAGAAAACATTATTTCTCATTATACCACTATCACAATGTTCATGAAACTACAACATTTTATGTCTATATATAGCTTTGTTTTGAAGGAGTCTTTAAAAAAAAAAAACTAAAAATGATATTCATCCATTTAGATTAGTATAAATTATACCATCGAGAATAATACAATTTAAAATTATTAAAATCAAAAAGAATTAATTTGTGAATAGAATTGCAACATCCAAATTAATAAAATAAAATAATAAAATTCATATAAATATGACTAAGTTGAAGTGCTCACGTTAATATCTATGAAATTATAGTATTAAAGACAACAAAATCATTGATTGAATATGTATTAACACTAAATCGAAGTTTAATTTAACAATGTGAACCAAACAATGTCGTAACAAGACAAAAAAACAAACAATATTACACTAAAACAACATTACACTCAAACAATAAAATCACATACGAAACACGAAAAAAAATACATGTGAAAACTACTAGTGAAAATGAATAAATGTGGAGAGAGAGATTTTAGGGATAAAATAGCCATAAATCATCCAGAAATAAGAAGCAGGAATAAAAAGAACAAAATTGAGTGTTAGGTTTTAAACTTGCGAGGACACTTAGATTATTATAATTAGGATTAGACAGTTAGATTATTAAAATTACGATTGTTTATAATGGTAGACTTTTAGAATTATATTTATATTATTTATTTATTATTATTATTTGTTATTGATTTAAGATTTAATCTATGTATTTCTATTAAAAAAATTAATACTATCGAGTATTTTGTATCAAATTAATATTTATTAATAGTTTTGCTAATCCTATTATTGAAGTTTTAGAATTCATTTAAATAAAGAAATTAACTTTTTTTTTTTGAAGTGAACAATTATTTCTATTTATAAAGATAATATATATATATATAATTTGTTATTTTTAAAAATATAAATTTATTAACTAACATTTTACTTTATCTCTCTTAAAATAATATACTTCAAAATTCTTCTACTAAAGTAAAATGAACATATATTTTAAAAAAGAAAAAAACAAAATATTTTCACATTGCAAACAACGCCTTAGTTTTCTTTCTCTTTCTCCCCGTTTGTCTTTTTGTATGAATGTCTATTATTGATATCCCGCTTTTTCTATGAATGTCTATTGTTAATAAGATTATAGGTTGTTTGAATATTGTATCTACCAAACTATTATTTGAGATGTTTAACTTGAATTTTTTAATATAAAATCCTGTTGATTTCTGCATAATATATGGTTTTTAATATTTAACAGCAATTTTAGTGAAACAAAGCATTATTTTCCATTAAACAAACTATAATTTGAAAAACCATTAGTATGCTCTTAATCCATATTACGATGTTATCATTCCTTTTCTAATCATAATATTTTATTTAAATATATAATTTTTATAATAAAGTTCTTATATTTGATTGTTTAATATGTGTGTTAACATTTAATTATATATTTTTTAAGATAAATTTTTTATATTTGATTGTTGAATATGTATCTTCAACTCACATATTAACATTCGCCACCGCTTTTTTCTTTGTAAGCTTAAAGTGATGTCATGGAAAAAATATTTATAGACAATCAATCTACAATTTGGTTTTTTGTCAATTTTTTTCCATCCAATATAGAAAAAAGAAAAAAAAAAATAGAACTTTAAGAAATTTATGTAATAGATATGGGTCATCTTATATCCAACAACAACAAGACATTTTCTTAGTAACATTATTTCATCATGTAACCTTTTCTTGTGTAGGAAGTGAAAAAAATCAGACAATTGATCACTTAACACGCGAGTGGATCCTCTCCACTAAAATGAATTAGAGATAAAGAAAATAAAAAATTAAGAGAAATAGATAAAATTAATAAGAAAGATAAAAAGGTGGAGAAAATGTATAAAGAAGATCGACGAAGATGATCGATATTTATTGATCTGTATTGACTCACAAGCAATTGGTCAAATCTAATCCTAATAAAAAAATTAGACAAAAGTGTGGACAAAGACTTGATTCGTTGACCTTCGGGGCACTCTTCCCATCCCTTTAGTAAGGGAAAACATGAAGTTAAAACTCCACTAATCAAATAGGTTAATATATGGTTTATAGTAATGATATGCCAAAGTTACTATGTCATATATGTGTGTTTTTTTAGTGGGTTCTTTAATGATGTAAGAAACATTTATATGTGTAACTTTTGTTGTATTTTTGGTACAAGTGGAAGAAATTCAATTTAATGCAAGAGACATATTTTAAGGTATTTGTAGATTGTGCAAAAGTGTATTTTTTTTTTTTATGAATATGTATTGTTACTTGATGTTCTCTGATCAACTCGATATTGTTTTTTTATGGTCTCGTGTTATTGAATATGTAGCTCATCAAATTTTATTAGGTTAAAGATTGAATTCAAGCCTAAACATTGGTTTGGTGTAATTTTAGGGCCGAATAAAAATCACGTTAACAGATCTAATATGTCTTTCGTACACCACAAAGTAAAGACTTATATAATATTTGATAAGAATACCTCACATGTATGCATATTTACTTTTCGTGGTAAGAATAGTAAATAAATTGGATTTATTAAGTATATACTTATGAAGGAACCAACCCACTTCATTGATAATGTCGGCAAAAAATTGTGCTTTGTTTTGGAAAATATATTTTTAGCGACTAATACAATGAAAAAATAAAATGATTTGTATGATAACACGAAAGACTTATATTATATATTGTGACTCTGCTATGTTTTGATTTATGTAAAAAAAGAAAGACTTGTGTTATATATTGTAGCTTCGCTATGTTTTGATTTTTGTAAATACATCTGCGTTGTTATAATAATTTTTAAATGGATTAAAATTACAAAAACAAACTTAAATGTATTTTTATTAGTCATTTCAATATTTAAATATATCTTTAATTAATTAATTTAGTTTTAAAAGTATTTTTCACTAATTATTTTGAGTCTATAAAATTACTAATAAATATACGTTCGGAGATATGTTTGTAATTTTGATAGATTCAAAAAAAAATAACACTAAAAAATTAATATGACTTCTCATTTTTTTTTAAGTACTATACATGTAACAAAAGTTGAAAAAGTTATATGATGCTCCACTATTTTAAATTTATGTGTTCCTCTTTGTATCCGTATATTTGATTTTTAATATGTAAATTGACGATTTGAGAAGACAAATATTAAACGTGTTATAAATAAGGGGAAATAAAGGTCTTTACATTTGTGTACGAATAATAATTCAAAAAATATATTTGTAAGACATGTTTGTTATTGTTGATGACTAAAATGGTACTAGATAATTTTTTGTTCTCCCTCGAGAATCCCAGCTAAATGAGGATGGTACTAACATGTGTTTTTATGTGAGGTTTGTTGGGACTATGTATATAATATTTATATGAGATATGCATCATGATAATTGATTTGTTACGTAGAAGAAAATACAAAGTTGAATTGAAAAAGTGGTGGCCAACATCAGAGACATTAAGGGCAAACTCATGAATGAGGTGACTTGGTGGAGAAATCATAAGAGTGCGTTATGTTAAACATAAAGGAGATAACTTTTATGCGCGAGAAGAGGAAATCATGGTTTAATAGGAAATCATGGTTTAATACATGCTCAACTCGACTAATCACTTAACATTTTTAAAATTTATTTTCTCAATTTCGCATCACTTCCAGGTTTTATTGGCATTGAGTCTGCCATATACTCTTACCAAGCAATGTAAGGTTTTTAAGTCTAACCGAAACAAAATTTAAATTAAAGAATTAGATTCAATTAAAGAATTAGATTATAGAGGGATATTACATATCACATGTTCTTTTATGAGCATTTTTTTAACTTACTACATATTTATAAACATTATTGGTACATCTGCATCTACCCCTACCATTTTATTTGCATTATGTGTAATAAATTAAACATAAGAGAGTCATGTTTATATCACTATTAAAATATAATAAATTTTATTTAAATTTTTTAAGTCGTAGATCTCAATATATATTAATAATAAAATAATAAATATGATTATTTGACGTGTTTATTCAAACAAAAACAAAAGAGGATTCAAATTTTATAACTTACATAGTCTCCTTTTCCTCCTTCCTTGTATTCATTCTTTTTCAAATAATTAGGTTGCATGTAAGAGAAAAACACATTTTCTTTATCACACCGAATAAAAAATACGGAAATCATAAAATAAATTGAGAAAACACATAAAAATTAAATTAATAAAGAGATTATAATCAACTCCCTCTATAACAAAATATAAGCAACAAGGGTGACCATAAAAAAAAATGAAAAATACTTCTAGAATTGTTTTTCTTAATATTCATTCATACTAGCAATAATTTTCTAAAAAAAATGGAATTCGTAAGAGGCCAGCGTTGTGTGATGTGGTTTGTAGCATCAAGCTAAAAGCGTAGCTATCTCGTGGAAGTCTCTCACCCTCACAAAGCAGAATTGTGGGACCCACTCTCCCACCCCAAAGCCCCCTCTCTTCTTCCTACAAGCAAAAACAAAATCAAGAAGAAATCACCACCACACGAAGCAAAATCACTCTCTCTCGCAAGTCGCAACAACAAAATCATTTCCACGTTAAACCTCACAATGGAAGAACACTCAGTGGGACCTCTCGTCCCTGCAGTAGTGAAACCTGAACCTTCTAAACCGTTTTCCTCCGACAACACCGCCGCCGGCGAAACTTTCCCGGTCGCTTCCATGTCCGAGCCGGATAAAGACTTCCTCTGTCCGATTTGTATGCAGATAATTAAAGACGCGTTCCTCACCGCTTGTGGTCATAGCTTCTGCTACATGTGCATCATCACTCATCTACGTAACAAAAGCGACTGTCCTTGCTGTGGTCATTACCTCACCAGCAGTAACTTGTTCCCGAACTTCCTTCTCGATAAGGTTTGCATTCGCAATTCGCTTCTCCGTGTTCTTCACTCGTGATTTTGTATTGCTTGTTTAACTGCTTGGCTTGAATCGATGTTTTGTGTTTCGAATTGTGATTTTCGGTTTTTGAAATTGAAATTGCGTTTGAGATAAGATTAAGAAACAGATAACTCCTTGTTTTTATGAATTCGGTGCTGTTTCGAGTTTCGAGATCTTTCGTAACCGCTCCTTGCAAATGTAACTGCCTTTAGGTGTAGTTATTCGTGCGTGGAATTTGAGCATGATTTTTTTATCTTGAATTGATTTACTTCGAAATGCAGCTCATTGTTAAACGGTTTCTGTCCCAAATTTGTAGCTACTTAAAAAGACGTCAGATCGGCAAATTTCGAAGACTGCTTCCCCTGTGGAACATTTCCGGCAGGCATTGCAAAAGGTTGGTTGTAGTCTTGTTACTTATTTTGGATTGAAGTTGAAATTTGTTTGGTGGTGACCTATACATTTGTTATAGTTGATCTTGTTTTACTTATTAGTTCAGTGTTGCTTTTTATTTTACTTCAATTGAATATTTAGTTTTGAGTTCAATGTGGAATATATGGCACCTATTTGTAGGGTTTTAATTTAACAAGGGAAGATTAGACAAAACTGGATAACCATTTAACTGTAGTGAATCCTTTGTTTACCTTGCTAATGGTGGAAAAGTGAGAGATATTTGTTACAAAAGTAGGCCAGTGTTGTTAAATAGCCGTCGTAGCATAATTGAATGAATATGAACAGTTTGGTATTACTTTGCAATATGCTATTTAGTACAAAGTGTTGTCAAGTAGCCACTATTGCGGCACTATAGCATTGTAGCATAACAAAATTAGAACAAACTTCTAGTTTCTGTGTTCCGCAATTGACAACACTAGAATAGGCTGTTTTTCTATTTCTATTGTAGAAGCAATAGTAGGCCACTGATTGTGCTGTTGATGTTGCATTAAATCATGGATATTATTATTCAAGTAAGTTAATTTTCCAGAAAACATAACTACAGAGAATGATACTAATAAATTCCATGTTCTCGGCCTCTTATGTTTAAGGGTGCTAGAGGGAATACTGTAGTGCCTGTTTCCTTTCAGACGAGATAGAAGTAGATTCATTAATTTACATCAATTCATTTGTTGCTCCATGCTTTGTATGCTATGCTGTTATGTTTCACTTATTGGAGCTATTTTTCAACATTTCATTGAAGTGTGTGTGAGTCTGTGACTTTGTGTGTATCCATATGCAATCATTAATATCAAACATAAAAAAAAGGAGTATGTTATTATGAAAGAGGAGATGATTAAATAGTAGACATTAGAGTATATCACAATAGATAGTCAATATTAATCTTAGTTATAAAACTACAAGTGACCATTTTCCCCTATCATCCATGTGACTTATTCCTCTTTCTGTCCTTTCTTTTCTTCCGCAAGGCTGGCTAACTGGCTTTTACATTTTATTATACACACTGTACTGTCCATAGCAGAAATAGGCAATAACAATTTCTTTGGAAGCCTAATGTAAGAGGAGCACAAAGTCCGATGTTCTCTGTTCTAATCTTCTGATGGGAAAACACTACATGTTAAAATTAAGAATACCACAATTTTCCATCTTTTTTCTCCCCCTTTAACTGACAGAGACGGTACACAACCAAATCTAAAGGAAAAATGTAAAAAAAAACAGAAAAAATAAAACTGTGTGCAGTGGATAGGTTCTCATGAAAACCGCACCAACTTCGCCCCACCATGAGAACACCACTGCGAGATCCACCATTCTCCCAGCCACCTTGTGAGTTGTGACAGCTCCATGTAGTTTTTTGAATGAAAATCTATTATAACTGTTCATTTTGATCTAATGGCTATTGCTTATATCTCTGATCTTTCACAATAGCACACTCTTCTCACTTAGAGCTGGTGTTAGACATTTTTAATGCTATATAATTCTCACAAATTTGCTGTGTATATGCAACTAGACGAAGGGCCAAAAATATTATTTTTAACTCTTGTCAGATTTCATTGACTAATTTATTTTATGGAAGAGTTTCAATTATATGGCAGATTACATATGTACTAGCTTTGTTGAATTCAGACAACTTTTGAACTGAAGATTACTCTGATGTTACATATTTCTGTATCGTGAAATCTTTGGATCCTTGTTGATGCTTTAATTGGTATGTATTTTATTTATTTTTTAATTTTTTTTTGCATTTTGAAACAGGGTTGTGATGTGACAATGAAGGAGCTCGACACCCTTTTGTCACTCCTTGCCGAGAAAAAAAGAAAAATGGAACAAGAAGAAGCTGAGAGAAATATGCAAATATTATTAGATTTCTTGCATTGCTTACGCAAGCAAAAAGTTGATGAATTGAAGGAGGTGTGCTGGATGCAATTTATCTATTTCATTTTTGGCTAAATTATTTCTTAGTAACTAAGAGTCTATTTGGTTTGAAAAGAATATGTAAATTATTTTAGTATTTTTTAATAAAAACAGGAATGCAAATGGAAAACATTTTCTCAAACTTAATGGGTTCTTACCCCATATGTTTCCATTTTTTTCTTTCTCCTGTTTGTATGAGTTGGTTTTTATTGTACTACTTTGACAAGTATCTTTGTTACATATATTGCTACTTAGCAATCAATTGGTGTTTCATCCATAGGTACAAACTGATCTGCAGTTCATAAAGGAAGACATTGGTGCAGTGGAGAAACATAGAATGGACTTGTATCGTGCTCGGGACAGGTACTCTGTGAAATTGCGGATGCTTGACGATTCTGGTGGAAGAAAATCATGGCATTCATCAATGGACAGGAATAGCAGTGGCCTTGCATCTAGTCCCTTAAATATTCGAGGAGGGTTGTCTTCAGGGAGCCATACTAAGAAAAACGATGGAAAGTCTCAAATCAGCTCTCATGGGCATGGAATCCAGAGAAGAGATCCCATCAGTGGATCAGATTCGCAATTTATAAATCAATCGGGTCTTGCTCTAGTTAGAAAAAAGAGGGTGCATACACAGGTTCTCTTCATTTAATTTTTTTTGCTTGAAATATTTATTTCTACGTGCTTTGCTTTTTGAAAATTTAATGTCTGTTTAGAAATGCTTTGTGCCAGCAAAAATTGTTTCATGACAGGACATACTAAACATTTTTGGGAGAAATATAAGATTTTAGCTTGAGTTTATCTGAAAAATGTTTCTATATACCTCCGGAAGCAATTATGGGTTTTTAAGCAAACGAATCTCGTTGAAATGCGCAGTTATATGACCTACAATATTAGTGATTAAATAAACATTCTGTTTTTGTTGTGGTCATTTTTTTGTTGCCATAAGCTTGAGGATTTTTGTAGTTATAGCACATCTTAGGAGAGCCTTAGATTTAACTCCCCAACTATTTGATTTTACAGAGCTTAGGAAGACAGCGACAAATTTAGTACGTGTGAAGGCTAAAATGAGTTAGTAGACATTATAAAAGGTAGAAAATCTTGGTATTTTTCAAGTTTATTATAGCCTTTGTTGAAATTATAGTTAGTCTTTCAGATATAGAGAGAGGAGAAGGAAAACTTAGAATAATAAAATTATTTCAATTATTGTGAATAGTATATCTGATGTTATTATAAAAGAAATGGTACGAATTCTTTTTTATACTAATATGATAGTCTAAATCCTAATTAAATAAGGAAGAAATAATTAAAAAAGTAAGAAGTATGGAAGCTGATTCTAAAAGATAACTAAGACACTAACATGATAAAGTGTTGAGATATTTTTCATATATTCTAACCTCCTTAAAGGTATGTTCGGGTAGATACTTGGGATGGCTTGTACACAAACGGATGACAAGTATAATCATTATGGTGATCCTGTGATCTATTTCTTTGGATTTCAATTGTATTGTTTGTGGATGAAGGCCAGGAAAAATATGCAATTGGGTGATTTTGAAATGTACCAAGCATTAAGGAGGCCAGCCAGGAAACAAATTTAAATTTTACATGAACGAAAGTTAGATGACTATAGAATATAGATGAAGATCAAGGAATCATGCTCTAAAAGTGAATTGCATTCTCATTAGATTGTACACTTAAACAAGTAATATGTATTATCAAATTCTTGTCATCCTAAAGCAAGGATCAATGGTTTATCCATCAATTCTAATTCAGGCATAACATATCCATAGTTGATTTATCCATCAACTCTAATTCAAAAGCTTTGCCGATTTATTATTTTCCACTACACTAAAACCCAAATATCATAATAAAATTTCTTGAGACCCTAAGTCACAATTGATTCTCAGTTACTATCTCGTACTAGTAATATAGGTAGTTAGGAACTTCTAAAATAACCATAAAAAATGCATTTAAATACTACTTAGCATATCTGAGTAGCAGACACGCTCTAATGCTTATGAATTGCAAGACATGTATCAAATTCAAAATTAGATTTTGTTTTAATGTTTTGCTGCTTCTTATGTTTTCTTTTTTGTCTTGTAACTTGAATTTTGCAAAGAATTTCTTGTTTATGATGCTTTTTATTGTTTCTTTTACTAGATTTACACCTATATTCTTGGTTTATTTTCTCCCTCTATGAATCCCATCTGATTTCCTTCTCTTGGTCCAGTTCAATGACCTACAAGAGTGTTATCTACAAAAACGACGACAGGCTGCAGATAAGCCACATGGCCAACATGAAAGAGATACAAACTTCATAAGTCGAGAAGGTTACAGTGGTGGTCTTGAAGATTTTCAGTCAGTGTTGACAACTTTCACACGCTACAGGTATTACTGTCAGTCCTATTCTGTACTTAGAGGTAATTGGATTTTAGGTAAGTAAGAAGGGGATATAATGAACAAAAGACTTTGAATTGTTAATATGGTTTAGCATAATGATTTGATATAAAACTAAATACTTACGTTTATTTATTGTAATAGAAAACTCCAAATTGAATTAAATAAGGATACAAATCATGATAATAACAAGGAAATATGACCTATGAAGATTGATATTTACTCTTATTTATTATTTCTCTTCTCTCTAACTAAAACCTTATAATTCCAACACTCTTTGAAAACAATAAGAGGGGAGTTCTTATTATGTTCAATTTCAATCTGTTCACGAAGTGATTCTTCCTTTCTAATTTCCATTAGGGATTCCTAAAATTTAATATTTTCTTAGAGTTATCAATATACAGTTATCTTCAACCTTTTTTGCTTTTTTGAAACAGTCGATTGAGAGTCATTGCAGAAATAAGGCACGGGGATATATTTCATTCAGCCAACATCGTTTCAAGGTGAGTTGATTTATGAAATTCCCCATTGAACTTTGGTATTTATCTCTGCTCTGTAGTCATGAATTTAAAGAAATAATGTAATCAATGTTTTTATTCCAATCTATTGTTGCTTACTGCATTATGGTGGGCCAAACTCAAAGTCATCATAATAGTCAGTATGATCGGGAAAAACCTAAGTCTTACATTCATAAGGGATAGAGCTCTATAATAATTTATAAAAAGTGGCACCCCCCACCTTACAAGTCGGTTTTGTAAGGATGAGTTAGATCTAATATAAAACCTAAGATGGTATCAGAAACTACTCGATCGAGTCACCCACCATTTATATACACGCAACAAGCCCAATAGTGCTGAGTGTGAGGGGTGTATTGTAAAAACCCAAGTCCCACATGGATAAGAGATATAGCTCTATAGTAGTTTATAAAAAGTGACACCCCTCACCTTACAAGCTGGTTTTCTAAGGATAGATACGTTTGATAATATATTATTTTTTCACCATATTATAATAATGTGTAAAATGATTGCTGGGACGGAAGGTTTTCTCTTTCTTTTGTTGTTTTCCCTTTCATTGAGTAAGGTTTGGATGCTGGAATTTCGGCATATAATTATACATATGACTGTGATTAACTTGAACAGTTTTGTTCATCATTACTGCTCTAAACATTCATTTAACTTGAAAGTCACCATTCTTCATCATGAGACCTTTTGTAATTTCTTTTGTCTGTACACTGTTGAGTTCACATGCTGTCATATATTTGTGGACGGATAATAACGATTTTACATCATTATGTATAGATATGATGGAACATCTTAGAAGCACAGTAGGACCAATGCCATTGTAGTTAAGACTCTCTACTCTGGCTTTGGACTTTCCTCATCTAACTGACAAAAGAAGTGAGCCAAGCCAACTTAGTGTTTGCTTTTAAGACATTGCTTACTTTATAAAGCCTCTTTTGATGTCCATATTGGTCAAACAATATTATTTTTCTCTTTTCAATATTCTCAACATTGATGTCAAGTAGTCAACTGGATTTATTTCTTTCGCCACTGAAATGTTTGTCTTCAGATTCAATTTGAATGGCACTTTTTCTGACCTGAAAACAATCCAATGTTTAGAAGGTCCTCATATAGCTGAAATATATTCCAACTGAGACTCTACAAAATCGCTTGTAGATCAATCAGTACACTGATAGCCTGACTATGACTTGCGCGTGTACTATTAATTTTATTGCATTATGAGTGTGGTGTCTGGATATGAGTGTTAGACTGTTGGTCTTTGGTGAAACAGTTAAAACAAGGGTTTGTTATTTGCCTGAACACAAAGGACACGTAACTGTAATTAGTTTATATTCATTATCCTTATCTTCTTAGGGTGCAATATTTAAGATATCGTTTATGTGATGCAGTTGAATCTTCAATTGTATTATATAATGTAATAGTTAGTGCCTAATGGCCTTGTTACCATGTTTGTGATTATAGAATTGTAGGTTTTGATTTGCCGTTACATATGGGTCATACTGTGTACTAAACTCCCTCTTCATATATGTTCACATTTCATGCTAGAGATAAATTATATAGAAATAAGAATGCTAGGTAGTTTTACATATGGGTCATACTGTGTACTAAACTCCCTCTTCATATATGTTCACATTTCAAGCTAGAGATAATTTATATAGAAATAAGAATGTTAGGTAACTATGCCAAACAAGTAGGTTTTTATTTTATAATGTGATATACTTTATCTTGCTTCCACTGTAGTTTTAATGTGGAGGAGTTAGACACTTCATCGATGAAATGAATTTGTTGTGTACACATTCATATTTTTATTGAAATACTTAATTCAATGAATACTATATTCACTGAATAAATGGATTCACCATGTGTATTGTACTATTGTAGCATAGAGTTTGACCGCGATGATGATTTGTTTGCTACTGCTGGAGTTTCACGACGCATTAAAGTTTTTGACTTTTCCGCGGTAAGATGGATAACATTTACTTTTTTTAATTTAACTATGCTTTTTATTTTCTTCTCGTTTGATAGGTGAGTAACGTTTGTGAAATTGTGCTTATATATGGATTATGTTGATGAATGCTTCAATGAGATAGATCCAATTATGTTGAAAGTTAAAACATTACAATACCTTGTCATATGAAACATGAAAATTTTATGTTCATCTCTTTAATTATAGACATTAAATAGATAGAGTCCTGTCAAAATATGTGAAGTTTATGAGTAGAGATAGACACATGAAATCCTAAAATAAGAGAATCCATTCCATGCTTCAACTTTTCCTTTAGTTGCAATTGGGACCATTCATATCACTTGATATGAAAAATGCATCACTTTTATGAAGTATGCATTCAATTTTTTTCACCAGTGCTGCTTACTTTTCATCCTAACTTCACCAATTTATCATCTTTAACTACTGAAATTGGATTCTCAACATTTGACTCAACGTTAATAACCCTTCAAGAGACAAATGAACTGAAGAGTTAAAAAGATTAACTTGCTTTAAAATTAATCGTATTAATTTTTTTTTATAACACATACTATTTTATTTACTGCCGTCTCCTTGAAATTATTTAATAAAAAGCGCACAGATAAATGGAGCAATCTGTAGTACAGTAAGATAATGCCGTATATTTTCAAAGACCGAGTTCGAGATGTACTCTATTTTTAAAAGGTACAATGATCAAACTTAATATAATAATATATGCATTTTTCAAGAGGAAAACACTTGATGACAATGACAATGATTGATTAGTTTGTCTTATCTTAACTCTTCCCTGTTTCTACAACTACTAGCACTTTAATATAATGCCATATAATTTCAAAGACCAAGTTGGAGATTTACTCTATTTTTAAAAGGTGCAATGATCAAACTTAAAGTAATAGATGTATTTTTCAAGAGGAAAACACTTGATGACAATGATCAATTAATTTGTCTTATCTTAACTCCTCCATGTTTTTACAGCTACAACAAAATATCATTTTCAGCAATTAAAATAGACGGTCGTCAAATCAAGACTGCATAGTAGAATGGAAATGAATATCTTTCAGATATATGGTTATTTAAATTTAAATAGCAATTGTTGAGATCCAAGCCTCTCCCTTGTTCCAGTTCTAATTCTCACCAATTGACTACCCTCCTTCCCGACCCCCTCTTGTTTATGTGAAACATGTCTTGTTTCGTTTATCGATCTCAATCTAATCAAGTTTCTTAACTAACAAACCTATGAGAGAATTTTGATGAATATGTGGTTACATGGACAGGGAAAATCCTGTGTAGGAGCACCAAGCTCTGTAAATCACTAAATATAATATTTAATAATACGACTACTGATTTTTTTCATAGTTTTTTTTTTAGAATTCTATTTTTGATTATATTTTTAGTTATTTAGTTCCCTAACAGATTCACTGTTGTAATGTTGCCGAAACTAATAAAAAAAATGATCATTCCCTGTGTTATTGCTTTTCAGGTTGTGAATGAACCCACAGTTGCTCATTGTCCTGTTGTGGAGATGACTACACGTTCAAAACTTAGTTGCTTGAGTTGGAACAAATATGCTAAGAATCAAATAGCTAGTAGTGATTATGAAGGAATTGTGACTGTTTGGGATGTGACCACTCGAAAGGTAATTGTGAACTCAGATGGTCAGTTTTTCTTGTATCATCTGTTTTGGTATCTTATTTTATTGATATTCTTTTCCTTTGGCAGAGTTTAATGGAATATGAAGAGCATGAAAAGCGTGCATGGAGTGTTGATTTTTCAAGAACGGATCCCTCTATGCTTGTATCTGGTAGTGATGACTGTAAGGTATTATAGAACATTTACTTGAAAGTTTTTATGCCAATTTCAGTGCAATGCATCTGTATTTTCTGTCTAATCCTAATCATAGTATTGATGTAAGAGTTAGATTTATTTATTTATTTTTCGTTTTACTTGTACAAATTCATTGTGGCTCTTCACTACTAGCCTTCTACAATTTAAGCCGTCTACAGCTTTGTTGGTTCGTCAAATCGTTCAATCTGAATGAACTCCTCTTCTAGCCTTTTACAATTTAAGCCAACCCCTTTTTAACAACTTTCACTACACTTGTTTTGCCTCCTTTTCCTTGTCTTCCCGTTTCCTCTTGTTGTGTACACTACTATGTTTATTTTCATTCTTCTGGGTGCCATCATGTTTATGTATGTTTAATAACGACTATGTAGCATTTCCTGCAACATGAAATTACATGGTAGATAAGTGATCAAATAGTAACCTTTTCTAACTTTGTTTTGATTTGTATTTTTCAAAGCGATTAAACTAACTGTGATTTCTGTATATTCTTTGAGCAGGTCAAAGTTTGGTGCACAAATCAGGAGGCCAGTGTTCTAAATATAGACATGAAAGCAAACATATGTTGTGTGAAGTATAATCCTGGATCTGGGAATTACATTGCAGTATGTACCTTTTATTCAGTTAGTAGAGAATATCATGACTTAGTTCTCTTAAATTTAATCCCCTTCGTTTATTATCTTGTAATTTATCAGTCAGCTGCCAACTCGTGACTTTGCTAAGCATTTGAAAGCAATATGCTTTATATTACATTATTATAATATTTTCTCAAGTAACGGTTCTTCTGGAATAGCTTGTGTTGAATATATTACCTTTATCCCTAAATATAAGCCCCTTTTGAGAAATTAATTTGCATCTAACTGTGAGCTCCTTTTGGGGAAACAATTTGTTCCTAAATATAATCCCTAATTTCAAAGTATTAGATACTTTTTTTTTCAAATACACTACCAAGTGTATTACAAAATGAAAAGTTAGGGTTGAACACATTCATATATAAAAGGGTATTTTAGAAACATTTATACATTAATACATTAAATAGACAACTCACTTTTCTTAATATATATGTGAAAATTGTAAAGGCCAGAGCTTTTAGAATGGGACAAAGGTAGTTTTTAGTAGTGGTTAATACCTAGTATGAATGGTTGTATGTCTCCACATGATTGGCTTTCTTGTCTGCTCATATATGTATTCTGGATAGTGTGTTTTAGGATTCACTTTCCGAGAACATTAGGCTAGTGGCTGCATATAGCAAATCTATCAGCAACGAAATTACAATTATAGATACACTTGACTCTACTCCTTTGAGTGTTATGTGTTCTTATCTTCCTTATCCTTTTACAGGTTGGTTCTGCAGACCATCACATTCATTATTATGATTTGAGAAATATTAGTCGTCCAGTCCATGTTTTCAGTGGGCACAAGAAGGCTGTTTCATACGTGAAATTTTTGTCCAATGATGAACTTGCATCGGCATCAACAGATAGTACACTGCGATTATGGGACGTGAAGGAAAACATACCGGTGAGTAATCTAACCAAAGTAGTTTATTGCTTAGGGTTTCACTATTGTCCAATTTCTCCTTCACTCATTCTGCATTTAATTTGTAGGTTTCTGTTGGCTTTAATTGCTTACTTTTAATATTACGTCTGCCTACCAATAATTCATTTTGAAAATCTAAATTGCACCAATTCTCTAAGGCAAGTGTCCTAAGAGTATTGTTTAATTAGTCTAAAAAATTAAGTTTTAGTAGGAAGTTGTGCATTTATTACATCAAGTAATAATTTAGCTTTCCAATGAATAATTATTTTGTTTGGAGTCCTTAATGCCCTTAGGGCACTGATTAACAAGACTTATTCCCTAATTTTTCGTTACTCCCTTGTCGATAGTATTTGTGTATGGTATGCTTTGAGGGTATCACTTTGTAATTCAATTTATGGCTGAAACTTATCAAAAATGGTTTTGAAAACAATTAAAATTGACTATACAATTATTTTTGAATTGTGTAAAATGGGCTAAAGGCTGTTAAAACCTTTTAGAATATTTTAATTGGACAAATTTTTGTACTTTTTAAATTTAATTTTTTTTTTCTTTTTCATTCAAATGTGTACAGGTTCGTACTTTCAGAGGCCATGCAAATGAGAAGAACTTTGTTGGTCTTACAGTAAGTAGTGAATACATTGCATGTGGCAGTGAAACAAATGAAGTATTTGTCTACCATAAGGTTTGTGATGTTTAATTATTCGGACTGTTTCCCTTGCATTTGTCTTGTAATAAATAACTAAAAGAGTTGAATCACCCTTTGCAGGAAATCTCCAAGCCTCTTACTTGGCATAGATTTAGTTCCCCTGACATGGATGATGCGGAGGATGAGGCTGGATCTTACTTCATCAGTGCTGTATGCTGGAAGAGTGATCGCCCCACCATACTAACTGCAAATAGTCAAGGCACCATCAAAGTGCTGGTGCTTGCAGCTTAAACACAAGGAAAAATAAATTAGAAAGTTGAATCGGTATTATCTGTTCCTATGCTACAAATTGTTGTACCATTAAAATTGTACATATTATTTGAGTGTATATTGGTAGGTTTTAGGGATCTTAATGAAGTATTAGCTGAGGACAAACTATATGATAAATCAATTAATTAGAGAAATTGAGCTTTTACCAATTAAGGACCTCAAATTTATCAAAATAAATTATTTTAGGATTAAGCAAAGCCTAAGAAACTAAAGGTTGGAAATGAGGGATGTATTGGAATTAGAGTCTTGGAGAGGTGAAGTGAGAAAGTAAGAGGCGGTGGTATGGGAGGTGGTGGAAAAGGCGGGTGGATGGCAAGCAACAGAGGACCGAAGGAGGAATAGGTGGTGGAGTTGATAAAGGAGTACTATATAATTTCGTTTAGGTGGCATGACTTTTAATAGCTGGCAATTTCCATGTATGTGTCTATTATTATGATACCTTAACTTCACCCATATCTAAACTAAATGGATATGGAAAGAGTGTCGTAGAAAACTCTCCGTCACTTGTTATCTTTTGAAAAATTTATTCTTTTTATAATTTTTCATTAAGGTGGTTTTCAATCTTTTCTGTATTACATCACAAATACACAAACAATAATTTTTTTAGCCCTCATTCATCAATCCTCACACTAATATGGTGAATCCTCAAGGTTATATCTTCCATCACTCAAATTTCCCTTCCCCTCTTCTATGATTCTGCGTCCATTATCCTCTCCTCACTTCAACACTCTTCCTCTCGGTTGGAGACTTGGAGCTGTATTGTTTGATCACTCACTGTCTGTCGCCAAAACCCCTTGCCTTTCTCCACCACCCGTTACTGTACAAACAAACACAAACTTGAAGTTATCAATGAAATCCATTTCTAGTCCAGATAGAATGAAAGTGTCCGAATCAGAAGCAAAGGAAGGCCAAAGTCAAGCTCTATGTTCCTAATACTTGGGAAAAACACAACCACCTCTATTGAAATTAGGGAACCCTCTTCCCCAGGGTCGCTTGCAGGGGTCAAGTTTGAGTCAAATGCTCCTCCAAACAACCCACTGCCAGATAGGTATCCCTCCCACCTCTTCAGTGAAGGAGCTTTGATTAAATGCAAATGCAGCTTTTGGTGGGCCCCATATACCCTGTTTTTCGCTGCAAATCTATTGGCCCATTTGGGTGTATGGATGTCAACGTGGGGGAACAAAGCGGAGAGTACTCAACCCCAGGGTCGCTTGCAGGGGTCAAGTTTGAGTCAAATGCTCCTCCAAACAACCCACTGCCAGATAGGTATCCCTCCCACCTCTTCAGTGAAGGAGCTTTGATTAAATGCAAATGCAGCTTTTGGTGGGCCCCATATACCCTGTTTTTCGCTGCAAATCTATTGGCCCATTTGGGTGTATGGATGTCAACGTGGGGGAACAAAGCGGAGAGTACTCAACCGTTCATCATCCCCGACACTCAAAATGTCTCCCTTCTCCGTCTTGGAGAGTTTTTTTTTTCCGTCTTCATCCCCACATATCTTGTAGAGACTCCATCAACATAAAGAATTATGATATTAATCTTATTTTTAATGAAATTGGTAAAAAATATTTAAATTTAGTCATAAAACAAATAAAAAATTATGATATTGTCATTGTGAACAATAAAAATCACAATAAATTTATACATATATTGTGTGAAAAGACTAATAAACATAACATATAAAATATTTGAATATACGTACAAAAATTATTTTAATAAATTGTTCGGAGATAGAGGTATGATCTCCATCTCTGTCCCCAAACCACTCTCTACTTAGAGATATCTACTTAGAAGTATAAATTGACATCTCTATATGGGTGTGCCTTCAATTTCAAAGAAAAGGAAAAGTCCTAAAGGGTTTTAGATGCTTAAGAAGGAAAAGACTCAAATGTTTTGTAAGCTTCATCAAAAAAACAACCCACATATAAGGTGGTCTTTTGCACTATTTACATCACCCCTCTAGTAATTAACACTATTTATTGTATTAAGAGTAGATTGCCAATTCAATGTGTTCTTTACACTCCAAACCCTAGGTAAATTAGATCTCAACTCCATGATTATGGTGAGAAAATCTTGCAAATGAGAAATGTTGTTCAACTTTGTCATTGCTCTTGTTTGTTAATTGTCTTCACTTGTGTTAACTTCTACAACAACGTTGTGTGGACAATGAAGAGTGAAGGAAAAATCTAGTGAAGTGTTTGTATGGTAGATTTTGTGTGACTTCACCATCAAATGATGGAAAAATGTTGTGCACGGTGCACAATCTAACTAACTTATGCATTGTAGCAACCACCCTAAAATGAAACGATTCCTTTGTTTAACCTTCAGATCCTGAGCTAGTCTTCCTCTTGTCAAATGACATTACCTTTTCTTTTCTCATGTTTTTTTTGCAATACAATTATAGGGTGAGAGATGGTGTCTAGTATATATTTCTCATGTTTTTTTACAATACAAATTTAGGGTGAGAGATGGTGTCTAGTATCTATTACAAGGTAGAAAAACCCTTAGGATTCAATGAGCACTTATAAAGGAATTTAATTTTATCCCTTTCAATGACACTAAAGTGACACAGACCCTCTTGTCAAATGACATTACCCTTTGTTTTCTCATGTTCTGAATTAATAGACCCCAATAATAAAATTTCTTTAGCGAGTAAATCTATAATTAAGTTTTTTTGTTCTTATAAAAATGTAAGTATATTCTCAATACCTTTATGAAAACTTGTTTTAGGAAAATAAAATTGTTACTGTACCAAAAAAAAAACTAATATTAATATGTGAATGAAATTATGTAACTTCAATACCTTTTAAGCCTTTTTATGAGGGAATCATTGCCTTTTAGACTTTGGAAAAAGCTATTTGATCTCTCTATACATAGCCAGCCGCACACAACACAACCATTAAAACTCACATAAAACGCAATATTCAAAGACTAGCTGTTCAACACTAGTGGATACGGATAAAATATGTAATAAAAATCCCATCATAAAAGGATGGTATGAACAATACTTCAACAAACATGGACACTAGAGATCTGCATGGATTTATTGAACTTAATCTTATTTCCTATCTCTCTCTCCTCCCTATAATTTGAACTCTCTTTCTTTTTATTTATTTATTTGTCCTTCCTCCAACATCCTTTGTGTTAACCATATGATAACTTGCAAACGTAGAATCAAAATCCAGTGTGAACAATAAAGTTCAGAAAGCTAAAAAGAAACGGGTTGCAATCATCCTTCTTCTAGCATCAGAGTTGAAAAACTGAAAGAAGTTTGGAAAAATAAAGGGATATAGTGAAAGCTACTGAAGGAAACAATTATATAACACATAACCACTCATTACAATAATTTTTTTAATGATAAATTTCTTATAATAACTCCAAGTTTAGGAGTAATAAATAAATACGTTTATTGTAGAAGATTACTACGAATTAAAAAAATATATAAAAAAAACTATGAAACTCAAGAGAGAAGAATAATAATACATGATATTACACATTATACTTTCTTAAATTTATAACAAATAATCTTGACCTAGATTATTAAAGATCTTGGACTTGCAAGGTCAAGAAAACTTGAAAATTATTTATAAAGTTAAAAAAATTAAAACAAAGACATAAGAAGAATAAGCTCAGGAGAGATATCGCCATGATGTTCACAACACTTCTCTTTGTTCTTGAATATTGTAACCATCATCTTCATCTTGAAGGGCCATAACAAAGAGCGTTGTAGCCATTTCCTCTATGAAACAGTACATGGTGAGAAAAACCAGAGACTGGTTGAAGAAGTTGAGCTAAGGAAGGTTAAACTCAACTTGAATACATTTGCATGTATGAGATGTACTGCAATGTAATGAAATGGAAGTATATATAATGAAAACTCAAGAGTGTATAAGAAAATCTTGTGACCCTTTAAGATAGATGAAGAAAAATCAGAGGGAAGGAAATAAAAATGCAAAAAAAGACATGAAAGACAGAAGCAGTGAATATAAGTGATGATTACCTGCACATAAAATTAGGGTTGATGTGTCGCTTTCTAGCTAGGGTGAGACAGAAAGGATAATGAGAGTTTGTTTTTCTTGGGATTCAAAAATGGAGTACCCTTTATTCTTGCTAGGACCCTCTGCATACCCTCTTAAATTTTTATGTCAGGTTCTTGGCCTACTCATGCTGACATTCTTGCTACCAAACGGCTAAAAAAAAAAAATTTCATTTTGAACTGTGAATTGTTTCTTTGGGTCATTAGTTATGTACTATCATGTTTTATTACATTGTACCATATTCTTTTCATTAGCTACAATTTTGTGCATATATTCGCATCCTCTTTAACCATCAAGTATATTATATCCTACCCCTATGTCCTACTATACAATTAGTACAATCTTACGGTTTTGAAAATACAATTAATCAATACATTGATACTTTATAGGTGTGAACTTGTCAGGCATGGTAATTTGTTGCTGTCATATTGGTAAACTGTACACTCAGTTTAATTTTAGACAAATTGAAAATGTTCACATTGTTTTTATCATATAATATGTTAATTATTTTCACTTTCCACCTAGTTTTTGGTTTCTCATGATAATATTTTGCTTTTCTCGGTTTCAAGCTGATGATAAACTTCGTAGCCTCTATGACACTTGTTGCGAATGGGATTTGGAAACCTGAGGTCAATAAGGTAAAAGCATATTTTATTTCTAGTGTATATATAGTTGATGGAACTTTAATTAACATACAAATTCCATAAATTATAACTAAATGAAAATGAATGATGGAAATCTATACTAATAAAAAATTAGGTGTTTTTAGTTTTTATTTGGATTATAAATATTTATTTTTTGTTTATATTTTGGAGAGGAAGTAATATTCTATATTTTTATATGATTATGTGATGTTTTCAGTAACAAAAATTATTGTCATGTTATTGCATATATGCACATGATGCATTAAATTGCTCATGCTATTTTACCACAAACAATGTAACCTCTACAGCACATCTTGTGCTTATGTTTTGTTGGTTCTGTTAATAATTTTTATTCCCCTAGCTGTTAAAATATTATTGTTACATAATAGGTTGATTATTTTTGGCTAAGTTTAAGGTTTGAGGCTTGTTTGTATTAAGAGTAACTTTTTAGAATATAGCTATCTATGTCTAGGTTGGAATCTCCATTGTACTCTTCATACATATATATATATATATATATATATATATATATTTACATTAACTTGATTTTGTAAAATTGATTTAGTTAAAATAAAATTTGAAGTTAAATGTAAAAATTAAATGGTGATGCTTCTCCTAAATTTGTCATTTCAAATTTTCAACTCTCAAAACCACTTAAAAAAAAATAAAACAAACATGTTTGAAAAACATCTTTAAAAATAACAAAACGATACATGTTTAAGTCTTAAAAACATGGTTTTGTTACTTAAAGACAGTTTCAAACATGCTGTAAATATGGTTTGCTTCATTCACACACCACTGCAAGGCTGTTAGCTATATATAGTGACAGAAAACCATAATTATTGAAGGTATTAAGGTAGTTTTTGACTTTTGACCGTATTGAATTTATTACTGCTCTGCAATGTTTTCAACCACTCATGATTCACCAGTCTTTTGCTGATCAATTCAAAATGCATTCACTTTTTATGCCATGTTCTACTATATGCTGATTTTTTCCCCTGCTCGGAAAACACAGCTACCCTTTTTTACTTTCACCTATTTGAATTTACTTTAGTTTTTCTAACTTGTTCTTGTTTTGTTTTCAATTTACTTTAGTATCTATTAAATCAAGATCCTAAACACTTCAAAGGATTGTTAGATAGTTGGGTACAATATAGGTAGGATGGCGGTCGTCTTTGTATTTGAAACACTCAATTAAAAAAATATATTAATAATTGATGTATTTAATATAAAATTTAAATTAAAAATATGAATTTTTGTTGATCTCACATTCTTTTATATTTAAAATTGGGTGAAATAGTATAAAATTGAATAAAATAATAAATAATAGCGATAAATTTCAAAAATAAATTTAAAAAATGAAGCGGAGAATTAGAAGATGAAGGTATAATAATAACAATGTTATCAAATAAGTTATTCTTTGATACTAAAAAAAAATATATACTTCTATTAATTGTATCTTTTAGTTAATGTTGTGTGTATCACTTTTAAATTATTATTTTTTATTTTACATAAATAAACCAATGACTAGTATGAATAATTTGACAAAATCACTATTCTCTTTTACTTATTTATCATATTTTTTTTATCTATATGAAATAGTTAACTCCGTGGATTATAATGGGAGAGAGGATTCAAAAGTGACTAGTGTTAAAGAACATATGGAGTAAGATTTTGTCTTTAACCAGGAAGCAAAATTATAGGCTTAACTTTTTAAGTGTATTTAAAAACACTAAAATTTTTGTAAAAAATTATAATAAATTAAAAACACGAAGATATTACAATAGAATTGTCAATATTATTGTAATTTATTATGATTTTCAAAAATTATAATTGTAATTTTTATAAAATCACAATGATTCAATGTGATTTTAACAACTCTACTATAATACCAAATATAAATCAAAACTTCTAAACATCGAATGAGGACTCTAAACTTATGGCTCAATTAAACATACGTGGACATACGAAAAAAAAAAATAGTATCATTTTATTAAAAGCTCGTTAAAAGTAACATTTTTATAATTCAGAAATATTAAAAAACAATACAATGTTATAAAAAAAAAATCAATTGTTAATATAAAAAAACGTGCTTAAAAGTAACAAAAATCAAAGTTTTTTGATTAGATTGATATTCATGCTGAAAAAAAATATAAATTTGTGTGAATAATTATGACAAAAATTAAAATCTACTTATAAGTTCATCCTTAAATCCAACAAAAAGAAAAAGAGACAAATAATTAATTTTTTATAATTTAATTTTTATGGTTATTTTTTTCATCAAATTTAACCTGAAGATTCTTCAAATACAAACACTCATTTTAAGAAATTAAATGAGACCACAAAGCGGTAATTTTTATTCTCACTATGAACTGTTTATGTAATTTGTCATTGCCATCCAATTCAAAAAGTATCCATTGACTGCACAATGGAAAATCCACAACTTTATTATATACAAATTGTTCTGTTTTAATTTTCCTACCATATTCTGATTGACAAAGAAATAGCATAAACAAAGTCTAAAAACTTAGCTACAAAGGGATCTTCCCCACCAGTCCTACTTTACTGAATGTTGTTTTTGTCACTTTGCCTGTAACTTTCCAAATTCACACAAAGCAAAGCCCAAAACCCTAATTCTCATGTCTTATTATATGTAATAATAACTCTACAATATTATTGCAGTCTGTTAATTAAATGTGGCCTGCATGGCAGTGTAAGGTCAATCTCAAATTGGTTCCTTATTTAATGTTACACTTACATACTAACTAATAAAGTCCTAATGTTTTTTTTTTAATATCAATTAAGACACATGACCAAAAATGGTAACTAAAACATAAAAGTAAGTTAAGGTAAAAAAGTAACTTGAAACTGTTAAAAAATGAGTGTGTTGTTTTCAGGTTGATATAAGTTAATTTAAAAAAATATTAATACATTGGACAAGCAGTAATATATAGTTATTTCTTTTCTAAACAAATTTTCAGAAAAAAAAAATGATATAAAATTGTTATGTAGACATCTAATACATTTTTATATTATGATCTTGTATTTCGTAATAACTAACTTATTAGAGCGTGTTCTTTTATTTAATTTTTTATTTTTTATTTATAACATAAAAGTTTAAATGTAAAAGAAACTATTTTACACCAATGATAATAATAAATATATTACTTATTTGATAATTTAATAAAATATTATTTTATTTTATTTATATTTTTTATAATACTTGAATAAAAATTGTATAAATATTATACAATAGTTTGAAGAGTAATATATCGTTTGATACCAACAAAAACACTGATAAATTTTGGATTTATTTAAGGTGGATTTAGGCCACTTTTTTATTTTCAAAATAACTGACACAACCTTTTAACATCCGATTCAAGGTACTCGTGAATCGATCATCATGAAATTTTAACGTTAATGATCTCTATTATAAATATTTAAAATAATTAATTTGTTCTTCTTATCTTATTTTTGATATAATCATATACACATACTAAAATATTAGTGCCGATACTATGTTTATTACCGAATTATCGTACTATTCAATTTTAATCATTTTTTAATTAATTTCAAAATTTATATAATTAAGTTAGAAAAATAATGTATTTTTTAAAGAAAAAAAATAGTCTAAATAATATATTATTTTATAGAGAATACTTTTCTACTACAATTGCCATCACCAATAATAATAATAATAATAATAATAATAATAATAATAATAATAATAATAATAATAATAATAATAATAATAATAATAACTCACTATAATAATTGGTTTTTTCTATTTTAATTTGTTTTTTATATTATTATTTTTTTCTATTATTCACTAATTGTAAATTATTGAAGTTTAAGATTCTGAACTAGTAGTAGTAGTATGTGAATTGTATTTGTGATTTTATGAATTGTAAACGATTTTAGTGTTAGAAATTAAATCGTGAATTTTAGCGTGTGAATTGTGACTTTGTGATTGTGAATTGTCTATTGTTTTTTTGGTTAGTGTATTTGTGAACAATTTTACTTTATGAATGTGAGTTGTAACTTTGATAATTGTGATTTTTTTTTTGAATGCGTTGTGTGATTAATTTATATATATATATATATATATATATATATATATATATATATATATATTATGAATGATACAATATTTAAACAAACAAAAAATTGATGCATTTTTTAAGAGAAAGTTATCGACAAAGATGAAAATTGTAAAATCGATACTTTTTATTTTCATTGAATTGTGTGAAACTCTAAAAACTTATGTGAATTTTGTGACTTGTGAAAATTGTGTGACTTGTGAAATATAAAACTTGTGAAAACCGAAACTCTAATTTTTCCAACTTGTCGATTATGTGTCAATTGTGTGAAGCTCTAAAAAACTATATGACTTTTATGAATTTTTAATTGTAATATTTTAGTTAATACTTGTCACTTTTCAATAGATTTTGAGGAGTTTGATAAAAAATGATATTTTTTTCTTCCAAAAATTATATTTTTTTACCAGTTTATAGAATTGATATTTCATTTTAAAATCCAATGATGTTGATCCTTCATCTAGATTTTTTTAACTAAAAAAAGTAATTTGATATATTTTAAACGATGCAATATATGATCTCATGATATAGAACAATTGAGATACCTTATAATTTAAATATTGTTAATTAAATTATAAAAAACAATAATTTTAGAAGTTTAAATTGAAGTTTTTAAAGAATTTTATTGCAATGTTATGACTATAAATATGCAGTATACAAATAGTTTGGTATTTGCCGAAACCAAGCCATATACTCAACGATGCTAGTCTTTCTAGTGAATGCCCCAATAATAAATAACCCCACATCGTATCTGAAATTCATGAGATTTTTGTATGTCCTCCGATGCTTGTGGTATTTATTGTTGAATGCGAAACTGAAGTGTCTACCTATCTAATTGACGTTTTCCTATTATATGAAAATAGATTATATAGATACAAGTAATTGAGATGAATTTGGTATTATCAATATCCCTTTATCCAATTGGACTCGAGCTTTTGATGGAGGTTGACGTTGGAGTCACATGACACCCAACTTTATTTAGTCAATGAATGAAGTGATAAATGGTACATGATATTGATGCAAAATCCCAAATCAAGTGTTTTGAAGATAAACAAACAACTTAATTAATCTCTGATCTTGATTTGATTGTGTTGCTATTTATTTTTGTATTTTTAAGTGTATTATTTAAAGATAGATAATCAAGTACACCTATATAACAATCAAGATCATTTTGGTGTGTAAAAGAACATTGTGGTTCATTAGAATATAAATATGGACAAACCAAGATCATTTTTGTTCATAAGAGCATCAATATGGACAAACCAAGATCATTATGGCCATTCGAGATAATTCATTTTAAAATGGATTTTTTAGGAGAAGTTATGTATAAACCGTCTAAAGACAATTTGCTCAATTTGAATGTGCTTCCGAGTATGAAGATAGTATGGAACAAATAACTTCAGGCCTATGTCCATAAAGGCAATCTTGGCCAAACATCTACTGTTGTCCAAGATGACGACGACGCTTAAGAAACGACATATGATGATGATCACGTTTCAAACCGCAAGGTCGTGGACAAACTCAACTCTATAAAAACCTTCATCACTACACAGTTTCAGAATATAGACACCTCCATCAACAACCGCTTTCAAACCATGGAGACCACCATTGACCTAAACCATGAAACTTTGTTGCATGAACTCAATGGCCTGTCCGTTAAAATTGACCACCTTCACCTCCCACCGAATGATGATACGTAGTTTGCTGCTGAAATTGAATTTGTTGTAGTTTCCTTGTGTTTTTGAATGCTTTATGTTGTTTCTGGTTGTAACTTTATGACAATGGTTTTGCATCTTGATGTAAAACTTGAACATGATTACATTTCAATTATGTGATGTTTTTATTCCTTACCTTATGTGATGTCTTTAATCCCTACATATTATTTGTATGCTTGGAATTTTTTTTTCCTATTGTTTTCCTTCTTTTTGATTATGTCAGAAAGGAAATAAAATTGGTATGTTGTTATTAAATAATTTGTAGGTCTTCAAATTTTTCAAAATATGATGGCATGAACTCAAGCTAAAAGGGAGAGTACGTGTGTGTATTACGGGGGAGAAAAAATTAAAACGATCAAATACTTTGAAGTCTCAATAACAACGAGTTTTGTCATTATAAAAAATGGGAAGAATATAAAACACTTATGTTTTTGATGAAGACAACGACCAAGGAAAATGATCAAGTTGCGAGCTCAAAAAGACATCAACCATCAAAGTCAACTATGGCCAATTATGCTAGAAGTCTTATAATTAAAGGTACATGATGCAATCTAATATTCTTATATTTCAAATTCACATAGCATATACATCAAAAGAATTTTCAAAGTGTCAAAATGCATCAATAGTGTTTGAAAATAAATTTTTTAACAAAAATCAATGTTATATTCGACTACAACATGTTGTAGCAGAATACAAACTCAAGTTAGTAGTTAAAACTGAATATCTATATTCGACTACGAGATGGTGTAGCCGAATACAAATGCTATGGCAGTAGCTAAAACTAGACTTTTATATTCAACTACGAGATAGTGTAGCAAAATACAAATGCTAAGTCAATAACTAAAAATGGACATTTGTATTCGACTACGAGATGGTGTAACCGAATACAAATGATAAGTCAATAGCTAAAACTGCACATTTGTATTCAACTACAACATGGTGTAGCCGAGTACAAAATCAAGTTAGAGGTGAAATTCACACATTTGTATTCGACTACACAAATGTGTATTCGAATACAAGCTTTAAAATACAAATAAAATTGAACGTTACAAAGAGGTGTATTTGACTACACTTTTGTCGTAGCCGAATACAACTACGAAACAATGCAATTTTTCAGTTCAGATTCAAAATGGATCATTGCATATGTTCATCAAACCTCTAAAAACGATTACCACTGATCTGAAGTGATGTCTAATGAGTACAACTATTTAACAACTTCAAACTTAACGAATCACTCTTTTCCAAATCTTTTTATCGATCTTAGAACAACTTTGAACAAAATTTCTAAAATATTTTGATTTATTCAAAGTCATAGTTTTATATTTCCAATACATATTTTACATTGTCATATCATTGAAAAATGTTCTCTATTGTACTTGAAATTATATTAGATTGTTATCATTGTACTCAAGTGTCATACACTATTGATTTCAGTCAAGGTGATTGTTATAAAATCATTTATATTATTGTGTAAATTGGGGAAAAAAGTGTTCTTTCTTCAAGTGTTGTAAACTAAGATAATGGTGTGTTATCTTAAGGTGATTGTTAGAAGTTTGTAGCAGAAATCTTAGCGTTAGACTTCTACTTATTCTAACAAATAATGGAAAATCTCTTGTGGTGTGCAAGATGACTGGATGTACCCTTGATTATAAAGGAAACCAAGATAAACTGTTGCGTTCATTATTTTTCTGCCATTTACATTTTTCCATACATTAATCTTAAACAACAAAATAATCCACTAAGTCTCTCAAAACTATAAAATTTCTTTACACTTAATTCACTCTCTCTTAGGTGCGTCTCTGCTCTAACAGTAACGACTATATGAGTTGTATTTAACCTTCGTCGTGTCTATAAAAAGAACATCAAGGTGAAGACAACATCAAGGGTTTTCAGTGCAATTAATTCATCGCCAAAACTGTCATACTCGAGAAATAAAAAACTTTTTAATCAAGCAAAAACTTATATTTTTTTTACACTAAATTCAAGGATCTTTTTTGTACTAACTTATTGCTGATAATTAATCTTAAATAAATATTGAGTATATTCTAATCCTATCACTTTCTTTCATAATTTCATTTGAAACTCAAGACTATTTCTTAAATGTAGTTTGGTTGTTGTGTAAGAATTTTTTTTTTTTGTGATTAAAGGTATCGTGTAAAAAATCCTTTGTGGTCTGAAAAGTATTTGTAAAAATTCTTTCAAGATTGGAAGGTGAATGCTGTAACTGATCATGAGTGATAAAAAGAATTTGTTCGAAAGCAAGAACGTTATTGTTTAAAGCACATTAGTGGAAATCTCACAAATTGTGAGTGCTGGATGTAGTCCATCATGAGTGAACCAAGATATATCATTGTGTGATTCTCTTATCCTTATCTTTTATTATTTCTCACGGCTAAATTACATTTGTGGTCTCTTAATTTAATTTCAGTCAACATTTTAGTCATTTATCTTCTTTTCCCCCGAGTTGATTATTTATTTTAATTTTAAGTGACAATTTGATATTTTATTTTTTAAAATATCAACAATGTTATCCTTTTTTTTTATAAAAATTCATTAAATTTTTCCAACGAAAATCCATAAAATTAATAATCATATTCAATATAATGAAAAATTCATAACTTAAATATTTAAATAAACTCTTATTTTTATCTCCAACAACATAATATAAAGAATGAAAATACGAGTTTATTTAAGGATTTAAGTTATGAATTTGATGAATTTTTCATTATATTGAAGATGATTATTAATTTTATGGGTTTTGGTTGAAAATTTTGATGATTTTTTTAAATTTTTGTAAAAAAAAAGGACAACATTGTTGACATTTTAAAATATAAAATATTAAATTGTCACTTAAAATTAAAATAAAATATCAACTCGGGAAAAAAAGGATAAATGACTAAAACTTTACCTAAAATTAAGTTAAGGGTTCACAAATGTAATTTATCATATTTGTCACTCACTATCACTAATTACATAGAAATAATGTTTCATTTATTTTTGACTAACCAATAACATTCTTGAATTTTTTTTATAACTAACCAAAATTAATTTTGAGTTTGTTTAAATTAAAATCATGAATTAATACTTAAAAAAAGAAATCACAATTCAAACTCACTTTTCTTGTGATTGATATTGCTATTTCACACGTAACATGTCTATCATTGATGTTGTCATAGTAACCTATTATAGGTTGTAGGAATTATTTGCAAAAAAATGTACAATAAAAAATATTGTTAACTTCTGATTGAGTATCCACATAAAAATACATGAATTAAATTGAACTTGAAATAGCTAAGTCCAATACTCACCAAGTTATGCAATTCGACGATGCAACGATTGTTTTGTTGTGGACGAGACAATAAATCTAACAAAGAGACGATTAACTTGCCAATTCGAGGTAAACCATTATAATAAATGGTGCAATTGTGAAAAACATCAGACTATGCAGGTGTCTTATTCACATATCATAATCGCATGTAATTTATCATATTTGTCACTCAAGATTAATAATTTTTTTTATACTTTTTTATTATTTAAATATATTATGTTTGATTTTTTAATATATATATATATATATATATATATATTTGTTTTTAATTATATTTTTTTCATTAATTTAACTATTTAAGAAAATAAATCCTAATACATGAGATGCGACCTTTTACAAAATAAAAAATAAAAATGAATTCAACAAATCATCAAGTCCAAAATATAAGATATTTTGATATATTTGTTTCACAGTTTGCTTTTTCTTTTTTAAATAAAAAAGACCCTTTAAAAACATTCCTTAATTAGATGGTCTCAACAAAAGAATAGTAACCCAACATGGGAGAAGTGGACGAAAAAAAATGTCATTGGTTTTTGATTTAACTGGACTGAAAAGTAAACCTAGTCCCAGTCCACCAGTTCAAAACATATGGGCTTGCATACGAACATCTTGTAAAGGCCACCAACTTGCCAAGAAAATGAATTAAATGAGATGCTAAACCAAACCCCAAAAAATACGGCATTATATAGGAAATTAGTTTTTGATAATGTATTTAACATTAGGTAAGTAAAATTAAAGGGTGGATAAACAGTTATCATAAATTGATGAAGTGATATTTCTATACGGTATCATCTTAAGGAAAATTAGTATCAATTTTAAAGTATAAATGAGATATACTTTAACTTCTGCAAACCGTTCTCAACTTTAATAGCATAATCATGATAATATATGACAATGTATGTTCAATTTTAATTTTGGATGTCTATAATTAGTTTCAAAAGTGTATATGATTGATTTTATCATGTTTGGAAAGTGAAATTAACTTTACTTCTAAAATTGAGTATAATTTAAAAAGGTTAAATGAGCTTTTAACTTCAATAAAAATGTGCTTTTTCTTGTAAAAGGCACATATTATTTTTGGTGAGTCGTAGCTTTTGTTGGGAAAAATCAAAATATTAGAAAGTTAAACATAAGATAAATATAATGTTTTTCAAATTGAGAGAATAAAAATAATCAACAATAACAATCTTCCACTATAATAGATATGACAAAGTAACTCTTAGAGAAGTAAAACTAATGTATATTAAAATAATAAAATCAGTGCTAGGAATAACTAAATTTATAAATCAAACCGAAATTTTTTACTACCTACCTGTTTCCACCATCGGAACCAAATCATTTTTCTTTTTTCCGTATTGTTGTTAATGTGCGCTGAATATGTTTTTTGTGCACTATTTGGTTTTCTTATGGATTTTAAATTCTTCTCACATGGGTCAAGCCCATTAAAATTCTTTTTCTTTCTTTTTTATTTTATTTCAATAATAATAATAATAAATAAATTTTTTGACTATGAAGACATTTCAACTCATAAAGTAGATACATATTCCAGTAACTTAAATCCATACTTAGGATGAAAAAGTATTGTGTCCGTAGGTTAAATTTGTTACGAGTTTGGGACATGTCCGTAAGTTAATAGGTACTTGCAAATAAAATAAATAATTAATACGAATATAGATGTAATATTATTTATATTCAGAGATAACTATAATATTTGTAAACTAAAAAAGAGTTGTTATATTGTAATGTATTTTGTTTGTGTTAATGTACTAATACTTTTATGATAGAAGTTTATGATACTTTTTATTTTCATGCTAATCTATTAATATTTTTATATATTAATATATTTGTTGTATTGACAAAAAGTAGGAAAAATTATACAATGACAATTTTTTTTTTTTTATATAAATGTTTTTTATTTATTTAAAACACTATATCTATGAATATCAATTATATCTATGGGTATTTAAAAACACAATAAAAACTCATTTAACAAACATTTAAGCCGACATAAATAGAATATATATGCCATTTTTATTCAATACAACAAATATCAAATAACTAGTATCCACTATTTGTCGCTGTGATTTCTTGTTATCATCCCTAATCGATATCCTTCAATTATTTGTGTTACCTTGAATGATACGTTTAATGCCTAAAGAACCAAAGGCATGCTCTCTTCTACAAGTCAAACTAGCCGCCCTTTCCTTGCACAGTTTTTCTCTCAATTATTACACTACAATATCTAATAAAAAAAATAAAAATTTTGTATTGAAAAAATAATTTTTAAATTTTTATAAGAAATTAAATACACTATTTTCTTATATTTACTCTAATGAGGACACTTATTAGCATTTATCAATCTTTAATCATCATAATAAAATAAAGATATTGAGTAAAAAAATGGATAAATAGTTTGTTATGATATGATATAATAAACTAATTGATAGTGATTAGGCGACCTAAAATAGGATTTTTAAAATTTTGTCCTTGAAGATATTGTTAGAGAGAAAGAAAGTAAAGTGACGGTTAACATGGTGAAATTTTAGAAAGATCATCTCCACTTTTCTTTTAATGATAATTACGCAAATTCTCACATGTAGGAAATTTTGTGAAGCAACTTTTAGATACAAATTTTATATTTCATCTCATAATATCATATTGTAATAAAATATCTTCAGCAAAAGATAAAAGATAAACTCAAAACAAATATTATTTTCAGTTTGTAATTTGTATTAATTACTACTTCCATTATAAATATACTACCTTTTTGCAACATTATCTTAAAATAATTGATCATTTTAATAAGTGATAGTAATTATTATTATATCTCTTTTATTTATATGAGTAAAAAAAATCTCTTTTATTTATGTGTTATTTTCCTAAATAGTCTAGTGACAAAATTCACATATTAAATATGGAGAAAGAGTGATATCTCTTATTCGATTTTCCTTTATCTATAATTGAATTTGTACTTATAAAATTTATTATTTATTATTTAAATATTTATAAAATAATAAAAAATCAAAAATTGTGAAACAAATGTAGTTTTCGCATGTGTCTAGTAAGTAATTCGGTTAATTAGTGAATTAAGAGACATTAAATTTTTTTATAATAGAATTCTTGAATTCAAACTCGAGTTTTATGAATAAATTTACATTTCATCTAACAATATCATACACTTAGAAAAAAATGCATAAATTAATTTAGTCTACATAAAATATTGAAATTTTTGACAAATAGCCATTAATTATATTATTATTAACATAATATTGATAAAATAAGTAATAACATAACAATTTAATCTACTATCTCTTTAAAATAAACATTAAGAGTTTTAATCTCCACAATATTTCAATTAAAACTCCGTCATTGATTGTGGTCTATGAATAAATTTTGCTTCTTAACTTCGCAAGATTGCAACTAACATAACAATAATTGAATAGTAGTATAGTGCAACATTTTTACCTATTATTGACCAATTTGGATAAGGAAACACTTTACGTGGTCAGTTGAACTACTGTAGCATGTTCATAGTCTTGGATTTTGTACCTAAATTGCAACCTGAATTATTTGCTATCAGCAGAACCTGAGATCACATAGTTGGACATCGAGAGTTGTTAATCTAATCGAATGGTTTAGATTAAAATACAGTATTTAAAATTTTAACATAAAAAATTAAATCTGCTTTTTCTTGAACCATCCTATCAAGAATCAACGGTCCACGTTATACCGACTACGTGACCTCAGGTTCAGCTGACGGCAGCGAATTCGTGTTGCTAAATTACACCTCATGAATCATGACTTAGAGGATGAACATACTTCATTTGTTTCTTCCCTCTTGGATTCTATCTTTTTAATCTTGGAACCATATTCTTCTTTAATTTTATATTGTTTGATAAAGATGCAAAAGCATATGATGTT
The DNA here is from genome assembly GCA_037974835.1 of Cicer judaicum. Lineage (NCBI taxonomy): Eukaryota > Viridiplantae > Streptophyta > Magnoliopsida > Fabales > Fabaceae > Cicer > Cicer judaicum. Next base: position 2,336,274 of record JBBPBS010000247.1, read on the forward strand.
TGCAAGCTTCATGTTTTTCTTTGGTCAAACGTTAAGTTTCATGTTTCAACCAATAATCTAAACAAAATTTTGGGCCCAATTTACGTAGTAGTCTACTTTTTAACAAGATAGCGACCGATCAGCGAGGTTAACGAAAAAGAGCGATTAATCAGTGCAACAAAATAGTTGTTGCATGTGGTTTGGAGTTTACATCTTTTAAACTATTAATCAATGCTCTATTTTTGAATCCACTAAATTTATGTTTGGTATAAAGGTAATCTTTAATACAGTTAAAAATAATAATATTCAACACTCTTTTAAAAATTTTAAAAATCAAATTTAGTTTTACTTTTGAATTTCAATTCTGAGTTATGTTTCATATTTTTAGTAAAACCACTCTCTTTAATATGACTATAAATTCACCCAATATAAAAAAATTGACACATTAAAATAATTAAAAATGATAAAAAGTTAATTAAGTTTGAAAAATACAAGAGAAATATATTAATGTTGACACCGCAAACTTACAAGTGCAATGGGAACTATGTCGAGTAGCTATAGCAATTAAGAGAAATACCGTGACAATACTTATAATTTCTCTATCCTTTGAATATCTCTATTGAAATATTCCACAAGACTAAAAAAATAAAAAGTTTTAATCATTTTAAAAATAAAAATTATTTAGATATTAAATATTTAGTTTATTTATTTAATAATAATAATGGTTACAAATAGTAATTATCGAAGGAAACGGAAATCGACATACGAAGTAGTAATTAATAATCAACAGTATTTGTAACAGTTAAAGGTAGCAAACAAAGGTACAAGTGATAGCTCTAGTTGCAAGTTGCAACTGCCGTTGGTGATAAATATACCACACCTACTATTTATCATTTGTACTACTTTAATAAATATAAAATATAAAAAAAAAACTCGGAGGAATTTGATAAAACTCAAGAAAATAAGGATGAACAATATTCTTTGATTAAAATTTTTAACTAAAAAGGAAAAAATCTAAGATGAATGAAAAAGGAGTGAAGTGTAACAAAACAAATATCATGATTAATTAAAGAACAAACATAAGCGAAACATTACTAAAATGATTAAAAAAAATATTATATTAATTGCAGTAAATATTATGTTAAATACAATTAAGTGATAAATCTCAATAAATATATTAAACAATGGAAAAATCAATGTTAACAAGTCTCTCAAGAGACACATATTATATTTTCTATGACGTCGAAATTTAAGTTGGGACTAAGTCACAATAAAATTAAAATGGAGAGACTTCAAAGTAATATTTAAATTATTCAAACATTAAAAGAGAATTTCTATGATACATTTAGTATAATTCGACATATATTGGTATATTTGATTTTTATTTAATAGTTAAATGAATTTTTTATATAATTAATTTTATTATTTAAAAATTTATTATAACTAAATATTATTTATCAAAATTGTAAAAAAAATAAAAATTTCTTTATTTTTTTTAATTTTTAATTTTTATTATTTATTATAGTTAATATTTAATATTTTGACGATAAAAGTAAAAAATTAGTATAATCTTATATACAATCATCAAATGATATTTTTTTTTATATGAAATGATATTTCTTGAAATATAAAAGTAAAAAAAATAACTTTTTAATTTATTGGTCTAAGAAACAATATACTAAATTATTTAAATTACTTAAATTTGTAAATGTACAGTAGAAACTCCCAAATTAAAATCGCTTATGAGACTAAAATTGCATATAATTTAAGAAGAAAAATTCCAAAAGTACAATTATGCTAAATTAAAATATTGCATACTTTTTATTGGTTAGAGAAAAAATATTGCATACTTAAAAAAGCAATACATTTTGTTCAGAAAATAAATATACAATACCAAATGCACCTTCATTGATTAGAACATATGGAACGTTATGACATCATTGATGCCAATTATAGAGAGGGGTTGGTATAAGTTTGGCCAATTAAAGATCCTATAACTTAACCGCAGGTTAAGTTGAATGTTTATACTATTAATTTATTTGGACAATGCTTGATAATAACCATCAAGAGTTTAAAATGTTCTCAAAAAGCAATGATTGCATGTTATACACACCGTTGGAGTGGACGATATTTATTAATTTTTATTTTTGAGAAGGAGGGGACCATGTATAATCTCAAGCCACATTTCATAAACTTAATTCTAAACGGTAGCTTGATTAACTTAATTTTGTTTATGCATCGGTTAACAATAATATGCAAATATTGTATATAAACATAACAACAATATGCAAATAGGATTTTTAAACAAAAGGATTTTTCGTAGCTCAATTGGTGGATCGCGTGAAAATATTATATTGATCCTAGTTTAAAATCAAATTCAAAACTTTTGTTTTTCTATTTTTTTAGTCATTGGTGAAATAACTTAACTACATCCTTGTTTGAATTTGATTGATCTTAATCGTCAATTTAAAAATTAAGTGATTTTATTTACTGTCTAATTTTCAAATATTTTTCGTATATTATTATTTATGTAAACTCTATTATTTAGTATTTTTGACATATCTTATGATTGAATAATATATTATTTATTTATATATTTTTGGACTTCTTAAAAAATTAATATGCAAATAGACTTCAAATAAAGAATGAGACGGAAACCGTCCTTCGTTTATGGGCCAACCAATATGCCCATCACAAAAGGGGACCAGCAATAGCATATTCCGAAAATTGAAATTGAAGTTATATTGAACCATATAATTAATGATCACTACTAAAAAAAAGTTAAGTTCATAGCAAAGTTTAAATAAAATAAATATAAAATTCCTCTCTAATTTCATTATTAAATTAATGAAGATAGAAATATTAATATATTTTATTTTTCTTCTCTAATAATTAATTCTATTCTTTAGTATTGGAAGAATATATAATCAAGCATCAAAATTAAACAAAACTATATAAGTTAAAAATCATAGGATGTAGTTTTTTATGAAACCATGAAAGAAGATGGATAATCACATTAGACGAATTAAAAGTAACTAAATAAGTGATCTTGACACCGTACTTTAACTCAAAATCTCGTATTGTCTCTCTTAACTGTAAGAGTCTCTAGGACATTTGATCAAATATCAAGAAACTTAAATATGACTTTGACACCACTATTAAAATTTGAGGTGGAGCCTTAAATTATGACATGGATCATTGAACTAAAGAGCAATTACATAAGTGTGAGACTCTAAATATTTAAAGAACAAATATCTATTTATTTGAACTAAAGAGCATTACATCTGGAAGACATTATTAGATATATGAATTATCCCAAATTTATATGTTGTTCCTCATCAGGAGTGATCCAATTCATTTTGAAGCATAAAACAAATTTTTAAATAAGACATTTTTTAATTTTAATAATACTATTTTATTAAAAATACTATTTTTTTAAAAATATTATATTATATTTCTATTATAATTTTTAAAATATAATACTAATTATTATTATATATATAGCAAATATTTTTTGTTTGTTTTGCATAAACAATGAAAGAGTTTGACCAATTTCTGTTAAGACCGCTAACTAATTAAGTAATTAATTAGATTAAAGTTAGACACAATTTTGTAAAAAGAAAATAGCTACAATTTATAGTCATTAAACAATAATTATAATATAGTTATAATGTATGACTTATAATAAAATATATTGGTAAAGAGTTACTGCATCTACTCCCAAAAAAAATTATTTTTTATTTTAAAAATAACTATTAATATAAAAACAACGCATTTTAAGTGCAAAATGCTCCCCAACAGAAATTGCAAAATGCAGAGAGTATGACTTGATCTTAAATACCTAGGATTTGATATTTCATAAAATATCACTAAATTAATATCACTAAATTACTATTGTTTTCTGTTAAAATATAGTATAGGTTAAATTAGCTCGAGGCTTAATTTAGAAGTCCAAAGTTTGAGTCATAAGACTGTTGTCTCATTTATTTAGGTTTGAATTGATCCTATTCCTTTTCTATTTTTTTATTTTACGTGAGATTTTTAATTGACACATGAGAAATTTTTAATTCACACATGATACATTAATTTATAACATATTTGTAGTTTTGTCTTCGTAAAAATACAATATTACTAAATTACTATTGTTTTTTGTTAAAATACAGAACCTATACTATAATATAAGTTAAATTAGCTTAAGGCCTAATTTAGAGGTCCAAAGTTTGAGTCATAAGACCGTTGTCTCATTTATGTAGGTTTAGGCTGATCCTATTCATTTTCTATTCTTTTATTTAACGTGAAATTTCTAATTCACACAAGATACATTTTTAATTTATACATGATACATCAATATTTTAATATATTGGATCTCATAGCCTTAAATCTGAAGGTAAATTATATATTAAAGAAAGAGTAACTGCATAAATCACTCTATACCATACATAGACCCAAAAGACAAAACATAAAAACATTAAATACATAAATCTTTTCTTACATATAAGCATTCCACATCTACTCCTCTATCTAATATGAGATTTCTAAAAAAGTTAGCTATTAAATAAGTGTTCTTAAAGCACTATATTTATCTAACTTATCTCAATCAATTTTTGTATCTTCATTAAGCTAAGTTGCGTGAGGCAAAACGACATGGTAACTTTAGTTTAATGATTTAAAAAATGACGTTTGAATTTAAACCTTGAGGTTTTACTCAAGAATATGAATTGTGAATACTTACAATAATGGGAATCTTGTTTTACACAACCGCTGACTTATAACTTTTGCTTCAAGATGTTGTTTGCACGCATAAAATACTAATAGTAAGATTCTACATTTCTACTATATGTATACAAAATATTTTGGACACGTCAAATAATCTTTATTCCTTTTGTTTAATTACGTTGGTGGAGTATAATGGGAATAAAATTATCCAGACAAGTAGTTTTCACTTAGCTTAATTAGATTGAATTTCCAAATAGGTAAGGTGGGCATTGAAGATCTATGATCCATTATGTAAGGTTCTTTTAATCGTAAACGTCTAATTTACAAAGTTGTGTATCTCTTATACTTTTTCATTTTTTTTAATCGGGCAATGTTAGTTTGTTAAATATTAATTTGATAATATATTTTAGAAGTAAGAATAGAATCTAAGACCACATGCATAATCACACTATGTTTTTACTCTTTTACTCAATCTACTAAATCAACTTTATATATCATTTTTGTTTCTACTTTTTATTTTGCATGACTATCAATTCAAGATACCATCGTACCTAAATATAGGAGTTTTTTTTTAGACAAATATAGCAGCTTCTTGAAAAATTTATTTGTTTATTTTTGTAGAATTTATTCAAATTTTCAACTCCATATCTTTTTGTTAAATTATTCTTAAATATAATTTTCTTCTATTTATAAAAACAATAATAAATATTATAATGAGAAAAATTAAATAATTGACTACATTGTCCTCGAGTCTTAGGTGTCACTATAGTTGAAATGTCAATTTCATGCTTTTACACTCTAATTTATGCTTGAAAAAAAATCTTAATTCAGCTAATAAATACTTTTGAATTGAACATCATATTTTATATTCAAACTTGAGACATCAATATTCATTATTTTGTCTACAAAACAAAATATTATCTTTTGCCTTTGAAAAACAAATTAACATAATTTTTTTATAAAAATAATTAAAAAATGTGTTCATAAAGTGAACGGAATCTAAAGTACAATACAAAGTCAGTAACTTCATTTTTAAAGCGTGTAACTGTGAGTTTTTCTTATAAAAAAATGTGTAATAGTAAGATTTTAGCAATCAAGAAAAAGAACCCAAGTTTTTTTTTTTTTTTCTAATAAAGAAAAAGAACCAAAGTTGGTTACCACTTGCAAACCGTTGAAATTGAGAGCATATATTATTGCGCAGTACCACCAATCAAAATAGTCAAGATCGAATATAAAATTACATCCATTCATTACCTTGCTGAAAATTCATTATTAAATTTGTCATTCCTTTTTCAATAAACAACAAGTTGCAAAAGATACGAATTTATCATATTTTAGGTGTCAAAATATGTCATAAATAATTTTAACTATTATTGAAATTTTACGTTTTTATACTAAAAAAGTAAAATATTTAAAATCGAACGAGAGATGGTGGGCAGTACTATGGAGCATCTTTCAATAAATTTAAGCAAATTTATATATATTAAATTGATACACGGTTTGCTTACTCTTAGTACTCTTAAGGATTGATGAAATTTTTTATTATTTTACTTTTAATTCTTATAAAAAATTTCGTCAATTTTTAATTTTTTAAAATTTTTTATTTTTATTTTTAGTCCTTGATTGTATACTAACTATTATATAATTTTAAAAAATTTTAATGATACTTTTCAGTAATATTTAGAATATTATAAAAAAAATCACTACACAAATTTATAATTTTTTAACAAACAAAAATTAAATATGAATTTTTAAGTGTAAAAATCTTTAAAATTCATATTTAATTTATTATTCTTTAAAAAATTCTAATTATTTATAAGCAAATTATTAAACATGTACTAAAAGTTAATATAAAATATAATTTAAAAATTCAAAAGAAATATAATAGTTAGTTTAAATTCGATCACCTAAACTGAAAATTATAAAAAAAAAATAGAGACTAAAAGTTTATGAAATGTTTTTATAAGGATTAAAAAATAAAATAGTCAAATTTTATAGAAACAAAAAGCTTATATTAAACCAAAATATTATAAATGAGTAAAGTTATTTAAAATAATTACATCAAGTTTTTTTATAAGCTAACTAATATATAACTAACTAAAACTTAATTTTTAATTTTCTATATCTCTAATACTTAACTCATCTTATAGAGATGTCTAACATAATGAAGGGCGGAGTGCAGGGTACTCCCCCGTTTCCCATCCTTATCATCTAAATTGTTCTCCATTTTTCTCTTTGTTCTTTGTCATAGAAATTTTTTTCTATATCTTCGTGTAAATTGTCATAGTTAGAGGTGAAAATAGGTCATAGTAATTAATAGAGATATATGATTTAACCTACAATAAATCTAGATTAGACCAAACTTTTTGTATAAGTCAAGTCAAAACTTTTAAAAAAACTTATGTAATTAAATCAATAACACTACGTGCCATTGTAAAAGTTTTTTAAATATACTAGGTTGATATACTTAATAAATATAAATAATTTTTATTAATAATATTATTATAATATTAAGTTTGTATTTTGTCTTAAATCACTAGTTTGCATTATAAAAGTATAACTTATGTTTATTGATATATTACCTTGTGAATTTATTTACAATAGTCTACACTACTCACATTAGAGTAATGTAAACTTTGGTACAAAAAAGAATGAAGTGAATTTTTAAATATGTTTTCAAGTCTTGTTGGGGCCAATCTATGCCTTAAAAAGAGTCTATGACGGATAATAAATTAGACTCAGACGTTACAAAATTTAATTCAATTAACCTATTTTCACTGTTATTCATAGTCCTCGCAAGACAAATGATTTAATACAATATATTCACTATTTATTTTTATTTATAAAAATATATAAATTCAGTAATAAATCAAAAATAAATTATAATAGTAATAATAATTAGTAATATAAAATCTAATCCTAAAAAATACTTAAAAATTATAAGTTTAATATTTAACCTAGAAATATTTAACGTAAGAAATAAATAACTTTTTTTAAATATTCTAACAAGTCTCGCAAAGATCCCGCCAATAATTTAAATACTAACTTGTCTTTACACCCAAATAAATTTAGTGTATTGTTTATTAGTTTCTATGGTACATTGATAAATTAAAGGAGGTCCGACATAATTGTTTACTTACTAAAAAATTAATGATCTACTTGTGAATTAAAAACTTATTTGTAAATTTTTATACTTAAAATAAATCATTTCTTAAAAAAATAATATCATTTTCATTGTTTATAAATATTATACTAATTTTTTATATATTTTCTTCAAAAGTATTTGATGTTTGCTATTATTAATAATAATAAACTTATAAATTTTTTAAATTTTATTTTGCTGACACTAGAAATGATACTTCCTTCGATCACTATTATAAGTAAAAAGAAAACATACTTTGTTGGGTATTAAAAAATTGTAGTTAAAAGCAATTAATTGTGAAATTTATTAAATTGCACCTTTTTAATGTCAAATACTTAACTATCAGATGAAGTGTTTAATTATTATAATTTTTGAGATTATATTAAATAGTCTTGACTAAATGGAAATTCATTTAAAACATCTCGAACGGTGAACTTAATATAGATTTTTTAGATAGAGTCTACTGTGCTACATCATTTTGAAGTAATTTACTCATTTTTAACTCCAACGGTGAACTCATCATCATGATTCAAGTTCTACTATGCAACATCACCTTAAATCAACTCATTCATTTTTTACCGTTTAACTTTAAAAAAATCATATTATATGTCATTACTTTAATTTATACATTAATATTTAATTTGTATTTAATTTTATTATAACTTAAAATATTAATTTAAATATTCTAATTAATATTATTATACATTATTTTAATTTAAAATTAAAATAAAATTGAACTTAAATTTTTATAACAATAATTGTGAAGAAAAAGTATGAATAATAAATTGTTCCTATTAATGAGCTAACAATCATAATTAAAAGAAAAAAAAGGCTAATGGTGGTATATTAACTAAAAAAAGTTAATGGTTACAAAATTATTATTATTTAATAAATTAAAAAGAAGTTAACGACTATAAATTAATAAAAAATGATAAATTTATTATTATTAATAAATTAATAAAAGTTAACTGCTATGAAGAATCGTTCCTTCCTGATAGTACCATGGACGAACTCATTTTACCTCCAATTGAAGATACTCTTAGTTATTGATTTAAAAACCAAATGCTTTAATTTCCTATATGTATGATAGAATTCCTCTTGATTTTTTGGTGATAAAAATAAATTTCAAACTAATTAATTTTATAATATTAATTTTCATCAAAATTAAATTATTATAAAATAATTTATATTTAAATACATTCACATAAAAATAAATTAAACAACCAATATAATATTTTAAATTTTAAAAACAATTACAAGTAAAAAAGTCACAAACTACAAAAATAATAAATTAAAATTATTACGGAGATGTCAAGTTGCATTGGTGCTGCTCACTCAACCGATTTCGAGTCCAAACAAAGGAAAAAGGAGAATCTTTTTTGGTACACTTTCTAGCGCCAGTGTGAGATAGAAAAACAAAGGGAATAATATATTAAATAAATAAATAAAAGAACTAAAAGCATGTATGTATGTGGCGCAGAGTCATCGCATTACTTACCATCATCATCGTCATTATTATTTTTGATTTATTTATTTCGTTTTCCAAGCGTGAATTAAAGTACAAAAGGGATTTTTCATTACCAAAAAAAAAAAAAAAGTACAAAAGGGATTCTCAGCAGTAGCATATTCCTGGGAATGTTCTATTTCCTCTGTAATGGAGTAATCATTAACGTATACTATAATGTAATAATTATAAAGTATTTTGGCATTCTCTAGCACACGGAATCAAAATCTAATTTATATTAGTCATCATTTTATTGTATATAATATACATTTTTTTTACGGAGCATCTCTAATATACATCTGAATCTTATATCTTTGCAACAAATCCACCATGTGTAGTAGTACAAATGATTTAGGTTCTTTTGAATTCTACTATGGATTAAATTTCAGAATTCTACTCCATTAATAACACAACTCTTTAAGAATTTAGAACGAGTCTCATAAGTTATCCACTGTTTATTATAGTTATAGTTTTGATAAGAAAATAAGATTTTTTTTCTTTCTTTTTTTATGTTTAGAGCAAGTTTTTTGATAGACAAATGCCAATTATTATTTTATGTTACTAGTTAGAATTTGGACATCTAGTTTTTAGTTTTAAAAGCCACCAAAAATATTAATGAGATGAATTAGAGATTAAATTATTCTTTTTATGATATTTCACGATAATATTTAAAACAATCGCAATGTCCCCAATCAAATATCACAAATATTATTTAAATTCTCACAGTAAAAAATTATTTTATAATTCTATCTATAAAATATGACGGTTAAAGTCTCTCGAAAAATATAGTAGTGTAACGACTCAAAAATGTGAATTTTAATAAAAAGATATATAAATAAATATGAGTTGAAGGTGAAATGTGAGAAGAGAGAAAACTCGATAAAGTTCAGAGTTTTGGTGCAGTTTTCAAACTGAATGAAATTATCTATTTATAGAGAAATTTTGCAAGTGAGTGAAGCAGAAAATGTGATCTAGTTTGATTTGGTCTACGAAACTGGCATGTGAAAATATAGAGGAATTAAAGATGATCGTGTTGACTTGGTGGTGGACATAAGAAAAACACGGAGAAAAGGAAAACTCACGCTAATAAATTCTTTTATTTTTTCGGATACTAAAATAGTAATATCTAGGTCCAATTCACCCTATCTAAATGCCTTAATGATCTAAATGTCTTATCTCCCTTCAGAAATTAAATACTTATAGAATACATCTCAATTGTTATACTTTCACCGTATAAATATTTGTCATATGTAAAACTTTTATAATTTTTCAATTCATCCAACGTTAACTCTAACTTACAACACTTAATTTCCAACAAAATTTTATGTATATATTCTTTTCAATCTTTATTCAAATATCTCACTTCAACCAATTGAGTTACACCATCTCAACGTGCTTTAATGGTGAAAGCCACTAATCATTATGAATAGATTATTCTAAAAACCTCTCATTTAAAAACGCACTTATTTCAAATTAGTGTTGGTTAGCCTAACACTAACCAAAGCTGGGGATTCAAGGAGCTGATGAGATAAATGAGTTTGATAACTTCGTTTATCGCATAGAATTTGTCGATCTTTCCTTTTAAGGTACACAACGGTTTACGTGGGTTCATTCTAATGGCAGAGCTAGGTGGGGTTGCTAGTCGTTGGACCCTTCATCTCTAAATTAATACCGTATACGTTACTCAAAATTTATTATATATTCTTAAATAAAATCTCTTTATGATAATATTTAATATATTTTTGACAAATTAATAAAATTCAACATCCAATACCTAATAAGTAAATTTTATAAAATTGTTACATCCATTTATTTATTAACTTATGTTTCTTAATATGACATAAAAATACTGTTTAAGGTGAAAGGGTTAATAGATAGGGTTTTTTATTCAAATAATCCATTTTTAAAAATAAAACACTAAAATGTCTCCTTTAAAAATAATATATCAAAATGCTACTTTTTTTCCTTAAGTTATAAGTCGTCATTTGGAATGACGACTTCTCAAGGAATCAAATTTCAAATGACGACTTATAACTTAAAAAAAAAGTGACATTTTAGTATATTGTTTTTTAAAAGGAGTATTTGAGTATTTATTTTTTTTTAAAAAAAGGGCATTGATAAAAAATTCCCTAATAGGTACTGTGTAAATTGTAATCCTCATTCTCCAATTAATAATTGGGAAATTTTAATTCTATACATAATTTTTCAGCGCGGTCGTAAGCAAAAACAAAATTAACCTTAATTTGATGATATAAAAAAAGAGTGAGAATAGTTATGTTAATGCATCAACATTCTGTGGTTCATATGCTTATTGATGATGTAACTATCCATGCTCCCCTTCGTAAAGCCCTTAAGAAGGTTAATTTGTATTAACTATAAAGTGTTATACATTGATTGTATTACTAATCAACCAACAATCAATTAAATTAATACGGGTAATTGAATTGAAGATACAAAAAATTTCATGAATTTTTCATTTTCTATGTTTCTTTCTCTTACGGATTCGTTTAGTTCTAGCTTTGGCTGTTACAATGATAGAGATCAATCATGGATACAACACATTTTATTTATACGAAAATTCCTCAATAGTGCAACAATACATTCACTTTGATATCATGGAAGTTTAAAAATCAGTCAACTTAGCGAAATCCTCAGCTGAAATAGAATATAGAGCACTAGATACTATAACTTTAGAACTACTTTGGCTCAAGTAACTTTTGAAGAATTTTGAAGTTGATTTAGCTAAGACTATGGTCTACTTAGACAACATCTCATCCATCTATTTGAACTCCAACTCTACTACACATGATAGATCAAAACACATTGACATTAATTGTTATTTCATTTGTGAATATGTAGATTATAGACGTTGCTTTTCATCTTGAGTTACAAGAGCAATACTATGATTGATAGAGAGAAAGAGATATAATTATGAGATTACTGAAAAATATCTAATATAAATCTATTAAAAATAAACTTATTAAAAATATAAACCTATTAGAAATATCTAAAGATGGATTTTAACTATTTTTAATACAAAAATAAATTTTATAATAATAAACAACAAAGAATAAATATAATATATTTTAATTTATCTGAATTTTTAATAAAAAAGATAATATTTTATTAAAAATTATTAAAAATAGTGAAACTTACCTTTAAATTGAAATTAATCCCTTAAAAAACGACATATTTAATTCATAAAACAACCATAAGACTTAAAATGTAGTGTCCCTCCACTTTAGAGAGTGACTCTAGTTTCAAATAGAAATTTATTGAGTTATTAATGTTTTCCCTCATGGTTCCATGTCCTTTCCTTACATTAATTAATTAGCACGATCCAGAAGAAACTTCATTGAAATATTTTAAAATCATTTAGTAAATACTTAAAATTACTAATGTAGTGTCAAACTTGACAAGTATATATTTGACTTTTTTTTTTGTTTATTCATTGAGTTGGATAATTTGATTGGTAAAACTTTTTAAAATATTGAATAATAAATAATGTATAATTGATCGGTGTAATAGTGATTGATTGCATATGAAATCAGCTTAGATAGGGCTTTACTCCTTTTGGGAGTTTCCCAGTCAAAGACAATAACTTTAATCATACACAATTACTTAATATTACTATGAATGAAACAAACGAAAGATATATAAAAAATTTACCTACCAATATACTCAATTTCTTAATATTTGAGAAAAAATATATCGTCTCAACAATCTTAGTCTTACTTTTATAACGTTTTCGATGTTATATTAGTCTTTTCAATAAATAATATCATAATTTTAATTTAATTTGACGAAAGTTAAACAATATACAATAAGTTTAATTGCAATTTTAATCTTTCTATTTTAGCTGAATCAAAAAAGTTGTCCTATCTCTCCAGTTTTGGTCACTCCAACATAATTTTGTTCTAAAATTTGATAAAATTTCATTTTTTTTATATTTATTTCAGTCACCTTATACCTCAAAATCTCATGTGCAACAATTGTACCTGAAATCTATGATGATAAATGATGTAATACGATTTTAAAAGATGAAAATTCATCAAATTTTGGACCAAAATTATGTTTAGGAACCAAAATTGAGAATAAACAAAATAGAAGACTACTTTCACGATTTAACTCAAATAAGAAGATCAAAACTGCAACTAAATCTAAATAATAAATTTTTGTATTAAAAATATTTTCTATTGTGTAATATAATTAAGTAGTGTGTCTTGTAGATTGATAACAACCATATAAATATAATAATGAAGACACACATTTGAATAAATTATTATAATTTAAATTAGAGCCATTAATAAATCAAAATCCACTAATTAAATATATTACCTTTTTGTAATAACCACCTCCTTTCATTTATCAAACAAAGGAAAGACAATAATTAAAATAACCAACATAAAATACATTAGATGATTTTATTAATTACCTAAAACATATTTAAAGATTAAATCAACAAATAAAAAAGACAATTGTGAATGTATTTACAATTTCATTCAAATAACAAAATAGTTGGTTAATTATAATGATAAAAAAAAAATATTGTTATGAACACTTTGTTGTTGGTAACCACTCTCACATATCTGTATATATAGGTGACATCTCTTGTTTCACTTCCATTCCATTGTTTAACTACCACACTCTTTTCTCTTTCTTCTTTGAAGTTTTCACTATTCACAAAAGGCCATTCAAACAACCACTCTCTCCCTCCAAACACCAAACAACAAACTCACAAGGAATATACCCTTTGATCCCAATTACCTTCCCCCTTTCCCTTTCTATATTTTCTCCCTCTTTTCATTATTATATTATTATTATATATCCATTCATACATACACACCCCTTAATCTCTCTCTCTCTCATCCTAAGGTAAAATTTCAAACTTTGATATGCAACAAGTGGCAGCAGAAGTTCAGCAACAACAGGTGAAGAAAAAGCAACAAGAAACACAGATGTGTAGGAAGATCAAACTAACTATCTCTGATCACAATAACAACATCTCATCACATGATGATGATGATGATGTTTGTGACAAGATGGACGGCGAGGATCTCTTCATTCCACCTCTCAATTTTGCTATGGTTGATAATGGCATTTTCCGCTCTGGTTTCCCTGAACCATCTAACTTCTCATTCCTTCAAACCCTTGGACTTCGTTCAATCATGTATGTATTTATATCTACTATACTCTTTATAGTCTTATAAAAATCATCCTTTTTTTGTGTGTGTTTGAGACGGACCATAAACACCACTTGAAACTCACACACACAACTCCAAAGTCCCAGGTGAAGATGTGAGACTAATAAGATTGTTATTTGTCAATTTGGCTAGGTCTTATTGATAGATAGTTTTTTTTTTGCATGTGTTTTGTTTTTGTTCTAGTTTTTTAGCTTGCTTTTGGCTACCCAGTTCATGATTTATGAGTAAAGTATTTAGCTTTTGTGATGTTATTGGATTTTTGTTTGATGGGTCATTTTTTTTTATATATAGATATTTGTGTCCTGAACCATATCCAGAAGCTAACATGGAGTTTCTCAAGTCAAATGGGATCAAGCTTTATCACTTTGGGATTGAAGGTCATAAGGTGTGTATGTATCTAGAATAAATTAATAGTTTAGTCCCTGAAAGCGTAGGGCACTATCGCTATGGTATTTGACTAGAATAAAAACACAAATTAGTTTTCAAAAACATCAGTCAATTTAGTTTGTCCACGATGTTATAAAACAAAGACTATTTTGATAGTAAATTATATCGGTGATGGACTTTTATGATAATAAGTTATATCTTTTAAAGACTATTTTAATAATTGGATGATTAATTTAGGTTTTTGACTGAGTCGGAAATCAAAGTGACAACGTAGAACTAAAATGGTGGTTTAGCGATGTATCTATCAGTATTACTCATCTTTAATATAACTAACCTTTTTATTAGTTATGTTTTTATGGTTTTTGATTGAGCTTTGGCTTTTTGTTTCCATTTTGGGTGTTCTATGTTGATTGTGTTTATTAAATTTCATTGTAATTTGCACAAAAGGAGGCGAAAATAATATAATAGAGATAGTTGCACAAAGATCAATAATGGATATCTAATCCAACTGATTTGTCTTTCTCATCATCTTCTGTGGTCTGCAATTATTTTCTTCAAGTATGTGTGGACAATTAGTGACATGGTGAAATGGGACCATTATATGAATGCTAGTGTTTAATCCAATGGGTTGCTATGGAAGGACTAAGAGTAAAAAAAGGGTTAAAAAGTTGGTTATTGTCATTATTATTTCATATTCACCTTCTTCTATTGTTCATTGATTTTCTGAGGTAACTTTTTAAAATGTTCCAACTTAATATAGTAGTAGTTTTTATTTTGGGATTGCGTAGTTCAATTGGTTTAAGCTAAGGGTTAAAGTTGTTGAGTAATAAAAGGGTCGGAGTTTTGAAAAAGAGAAAATACTAACATAACAACTAATTTACTAATATTTGTCGATAAAAAAGTTGTTTGAAAACTTTTTCTTGGTAAATTTGTATGTTATCATAGCTTTTTAGATATCAATATTATATTGTCATGTCATTTTCTGGTCTTGTTATTGATCCTGATTGGAACTACTGTTTTCTTTCTTTAGCATATTTGCTATTTCTGGGTGCAAGAGTCCTCTTTAATCTTCAGCCGTATGTGCATAGCCAAATTATGCCAACTTTATAATATGGAAATCACTGTTTGATGGAATCTATATAAGCTGGCATGTGAAGTCTTTTCCATGGTTATCACAATTCATTTGTTTTTTGTGAATATTTAATGGCTAGGAGATCATAGAGTATTCTTGTTGTCTGTATAATGGGACCATCATGAATTTGTCAAAAACTGATTTTGTTAAAGAAAGGGGAAAAGGAATTAATAATAGTAAGTAGAATCAAAATCATGATCAACCCTAGGGAAGACAAGAAGACAAAATATTAAGGAAAAACATAGCTTAAAAATTGGATTTGCATGGATTTGAATTCTCTGCAATTGGTGAATGACAAAGTTGCCAAAGTCAAGCAACTTGAGTCGTCTGATCAACCTTGTGTTTTGAATTTTCATTCCAATTTACTAGATTTGAAGTGTGAGCGGTCTGATTGTGTTTGCTTGATTGTGGCAAATTTGTGATTTCCCAACTGCAGGTAGTTCGATCGATTAAAGTTAAAAAAAATTGCATTTGGAAAGGGTACTCATGTGTTTTTGGTGGATTAGGGCATATACTATATTGAATTAGTTATATAGATACTTCTCCCATTATGCAATTATTGGACTATTCTGTCTATCTATTCATAAGCTTTGTTTTTGGATATTGAATTATGGACTAGTCTTTCTTTTATATGCCAAGGAACACAAGGAGAAGCAATACTTTCATTGAAGTCATTCTTGATTATGATAACTACCAACTTAGTACTTTTAGTTTGGTTGATAAAAAAGTGATAAATGAAACTTCTATATTATGTTGACATAGCAACTAGCAAGTTTTTTACAATTCGAAGTTGAATCTAACCGCATATGAACTTGTGCATCAGGAGCCTTTTGTAAATATCCCAGAAGACACTATCAGGGAAGCACTAAAAGTTCTCCTTGGTATGCTTATATGACTTTACTTGGTTCAATCTTAATTGCAATTTCAACTTTTCATTTTGCACATTTTGCAACCAATAACCATTTCCATTGCTGATCTAAATAATGCAGATGTTAGGAACCACCCAGTTATAATTCACTGTAAGCGCGGAAAGGTGAGATTTTGCTTGATTTTTTGATTCTCACTACAAAAATTAGCTGCTTAATCGGTTGCTAACGTTAGCAACTAGTGATTTAGTCTCTTTTCACAAACCAGCCTCTAAATCGCACAAAGTCATTTAGCAATAGACCAGAGTCCAGTTTAGTGATCAATTTTTCAATTAGTTGCTAAATCGATCGTTCAGCCTAAATTGATTGATCTTTACAATTTAAAAGATTAAATATCTGCTTATTCAAAACTGGTTGCTAACATTATCAACTAGTCTAACAACTAGGGTCTAAATCACTTGTAAAGTCATTTAGCAACCAATATAAAGACCAATTTAGTGATTGATTTGAAAAATCGATCACTAAATAATCGCTAAAAATATTTTGGTCAAATAGTCACTATATAAAATTTTTTTAGTAGTTTTTCTCTAAGGAGATATTTTCTTGTTAGAATATTTAATATATTGAATTCTTTTTGTTTACAGCACAGAACAGGTTGTTTAGTCGGATGCTACAGAAAACTTCAAAAATGGTGTTTGTCGTCTGTTTTTGACGAGTATCAGCGCTTTGCAGCTGCGAAAGCTCGAGTTTCAGATCAAAGGTTTGTAGAGTTGTTTGATATTTCCAGCTTGAAACATTTGCCCTTACCATTTTCATATTTGAAGAGGTAGCAACAACAGACACAAAAAATGTAATGCTAAATTGGGTTTTTCTTTCATTAGCTTGTGAAAGTGAATCCAAAGGTTCGTCCTTTTGAATAATAAAATAGGAAAAGGTGATGAAGTCCTTCAATGCATTGCAGCAGCAAAGGAATAATTCTTCTTCTCCCATTCTTTTTTTAGAATAAGATAAGAAAGTTTATGAAATAGTATAGAGCATTATGATGTATCAATGTATGTGTTAAGAACACTGTCTTTGTGTTCCTCCTATTTTATTTTCTTTGTATTTTATGTTTTTCTTTGCTGCTCCAAATTCATGAGCATTGAGTGTAGATTAATTAGTCTTGATTTTTTTCTTGAGGCTAAGTGAAATTCAAGAATGCTAGAAAAAAAACAAGCATTGTTTTGTCAGCAGAGAAAATTTCAAATTTCATTTGCTAGATTGATTTTTGCTTTCATTATTTTGATTTGATTATTAAATATGTGAAAAAACTGATACTGCAATAGCATCTTCTATCTATGGTCTTAATTTCTTTATGATGAGTCAGACTATGTCACATCAATATTAAGAAATTTATTTATTAATTTTTTAGTTCAAATGGTGCTACTCATTTAAGCTTAAAATGTGTCAAAAGTTATTCCATGCTTAGCACTTTTATTGTGGTGAAAAGTTCTTTCATGTTGCAACCATTCATCTCCATTCATAGTTACTAACAAAAATGTTTTTATTGGAAAAAAAAAACATAAATCAATGTATCGAAAAGTTATAAGACTTGAAAAGCGACATCATGCTCATACCATATTAGGAATCTTAGGACTACGGATAAAAATAATTTGGAAGCTTTATAGTTTAAAAGAGATTAAAACTCTTAAAAGATAGTAAAATGAGAATATTTAACTACCTAATTAACTCATCATCTAATGAAGTTTATTTAACTAACTAATTCAAACTAATATTTAATTAATTCATCAACTAATTAAGTTTAATCAACTAACTCAACTTAAACTAACATTATATTTCTAACGATGTTGAAATATATTGTTATATTTTTGTGTTTAGATGACTTTTTTTTTTTTACTAAACATAACTTAATAACATTCATTAGTTAAAAATATATTCGATAACCATAAGTAATGATACATTGCCTCAAAAACAAAATATAAGTAACATATTTTTATACATTTTGGAGTTTAAATAACATCTTTTTTAACTAAAAATTGCTAAATAATATGTCATTAATTAGTTATTTTTATAAATTCTCCTAAATATTCTAATAAATGTTTATGTAGGTAGTTTGATCACAAAAGAAGTTCATAAATCAATTGAAATCGATGAGCCATAATTTACCTTCTAAAAGCTATTGATCCGTTAACATTTCTCCAATAAGATAACCAATTTTTTTTTCATGTAATCTTGTTGGTTTGTATGGGTGAACAATTCGAAGTGAACAAATACTACTATTAATTTATTACCTTCCGAAAAGAGAATTGTGTTAGTTCTCTGTTTCTTATTATACACAATAATTATAGTTGATCGTCGGTTACTTTCAAAATCTACTCCAGTGTTTATTGCATCTAAACAAACCTCGTCGTAGAAAAAAATTGCATTAGTAAAAACATTATGGGTCTGTTCGATGTGCTCGATATATGATAGAATATAAATCTAGATAAGTATATGATAAGATAATAACAAGATAAATATTATTTTATTATGTGTTTGATATACATATGAAAATCAATAGGATAAGGATAATGATATTTTCTTGTCATGTATTTGATATATATCTCATCATAATATGATATATATTGTATTTAAATAACAAAATTATTATGTGAATAATTATATATTAGTTTTTTTTAATTTAAATTAACTTATTATATTTTAAATATTATAAATTAACAAAAAATATTAAAAAATTAAATAAGTAATGAAATAATTTTATATTTAAAATTATTTATTAATACTACTAAAT
>JBBPBS010000247.1:2356366-2396503 GCA_037974835.1 Cicer judaicum
CATTTTTTAAAGTTAATATTAAATTCTATTAATTATTTTTATATTTATGTTTAACTATATTTACATTTATTATATTTTAGTTATATTTTATAAATTGTTTTATATTTATATTTAATTATATTTCAATTTTATATTATAAATTATATTTTATAAAAATATTTGAGTAAATTACTGATATTATTATATTATATTGATTTATAATCTAACTCATATTTAAAATAAAAATTTTAACTAGAAATACATTATATAATAAAATTATAAATTAATTTATTATATCATATTAATTCATTAAACAATAAATTTAGACATAATATTATAATTTATTTTTATCTTTATCTCTTATCTTATCCCTCAAACAAACTTTAATCGATAGTGTATATACTTAACTATCAATATTTTTCTGCAAGACAAACCGTTAACGTAGATGAATTTGTAAACTTGTATTTCAATGTGAAGTGAACTGTCTATATAGTTCAATGATACAATAATATAAGCAACAGAACAGTAAATAGAAGCCTAATCGTACGAATATATCAGATATACAAATATAGCAACTAACTAATAGGAGTGTTACAACTAATCCTATGTGGTGGTATTATCTAAAAAGAAAATGTTAATATGACACATATTAATGATTCAAATGGAGAAATTTAGATTTGGAAACATCTTGAAAGTTCAAATATTGTTTTTTTTTTTAATACAAAATTTCTATTTTTGGTATTCTTAACATGTACCTTTAGGACACATGTTAGCATGATTCATTATAAAACTTAACTTTCTATTCTTTTTTATTACAATCACCAATTACCTATTTATAGTATATGAGAAAACATATTCTAATAAATAAACAATAATTAATCATAATAGATCAACCTAGATCTTTCTAAAAATTAGTGAATCGTCTTCCAAGCTTGATAGTAAATCCAAACAGTGTATATTCGTCGGTTATGGTGATGAAGAATTTAGTTATAGATTGTGGGATCCGGTTGACAAGAAAATTATTAGAAGTCGAGATGTGATATTTCTTGAAGACCAAATTGTTGAAGATTTTGATAAAGCTGAAAAACAGAAACCAAATCTCAGAAGTTACATTGATGTTGCGCCAAAGCCTCATACAGAAACTTTTGTTGATAGGGGAGATGTACATGTAGATGATGAGAATGTAACTGATGATCATGTACCTCACCATGATGAGCAGGTTTCAATTGAGCCACCAGTCAAGTTTGATTTGAGAAGACCTACTAGAGAACGTCAACCTTCTCAAAGATATCCTCCACATGAGTATGTGATGATCACTGATAGTGGAGAGCCAGAGTACTATCAAGAAGCTATTACAAATGTTGATAAAGAAAAGTGGTTGAAGGCCATGCAAAAAGAGATGAATTCCTTGCATGAGAATCACACATTTGATTTGGTAAAGTTGCCTAATGGTAGAAAAGCACTCAAGAACAAATGGGTATACAAGATAAAGACATAAGAGAATAATTCTCAACCAAGATACAAAGCTAGATTGGTTGTGAAAGGTTTTAATCAGAGAAAAGGTATTGACTTTGATGAAATTTTTTCACCAGTGGTGAGGATGTCCTCTATCCGAGTTGTGCTTGGGTTAGCAGCTAGTTTGAACCTAGAAGTTGAACAACTTGATGTGAAAACTGCATTCCTTCATGGTGATTTGGAGGAAGAGATCTATATGGAGCAACCAGAGGGTTTCGAAGTCAAAGATAAAGAGCAACTTGTGTGTAAATTAAAGAAAAGCTTGTATGGGCTCAAGCAAGCACCTCGACAATGGTACAAGAAATTTGATTCTTTCATGGAGAAACATGGGTATGGTAAAACTACTTCTGACCATTGTGTGTTTATCAAAAAATTCTCTGATGGTGATTATATTATTCTCCTGTTATATGTGGATGACATGTTAATTGTTGGTCATGATACTAAGAAGATTCAGTCTTTAAAGAAAGATTTGAACAAGTCATTTGCAATGAAAGACTTGGGTTCTGCAAAGCAAATTCTGGACATGAGAATTACTTGTGACAGGAAGAATAATAAATTATGGTTAACTCAACACAACTATATTGAAAAGGTGTTAGAGAAGTTTAACATGAGCAATTGCAAACCTGTTAGTACTCCACTTGCTACTCATTTTAAATTGAATTCTGATAAATGTCCTACAAGTGAGAAAGACAAAGAAGAGATGAAGAAGGTTCCTTATGCATCCGTAGTTGGTATTTTGATGTATGCTATGGTATGCACAAGGCCAGATATTGTTCATGCAGTTGGAGTTGTTAGTCGGTTTCTCTCTAATCCTGGTAAAGATCATTGGCAAGTAGTGAAGTGGATTCTCAAATACCTTAGGGGCACTTCCAAAGTGTGTTTATGCTATGGAGGTGGTGAACCTGTGTTGGATGGCTACATAGATGCAGATATGGCAGGTGATCTTGATTCTAGAAAATCTACTTCTGGTTATATGATGACATTTGCAGAGGGAGCTGTGTCTTGGCAATCAAGACTACAAAAGTGTGTTGCTTTATCTACTGAAGCTTCCAAAGAAATCTTGTGGATGAAGAAATTCCTACATGAGTTAGGCCTCAAGCAAGAAAAATTTGTGTTATTCTGTGACAGTCAGAGTGCGATCCATCTCAGCAAGAATCCGACTTTTCATGCAAAGTCGAAGCATATTGAAGTGCGATATCATTGGATACGAGATGCATTGGAAATGAAGTCATTTTTAATTGAGAAGATTCATACTGATGAGAATGGTTCAGATATGATGACGAAGACCTTGCCTGTGTCGAAGATGATATGTTGCAGAAAGAAAGCATACATGGTTGAGTAGTACCTTCCCACTTGAGTCGTGAGGGAGAGATTTGTTGGGTTGGCTCACTCCCTAAGTGGAACCCACCAATTTTATTAATATTATTATTATTATTATTGAAATAAAAAGAAAAAGGAAAAAAAAGATTTAGTGGGCATGGTTCACTTGATGGTAATAAAAGGGATTTAGAAATCCCTAAGAATATACAGATACACACAAAGACAACGGAAGAAAAACGGTTGTCAGAGAAAAAAAATAAGGGTTTGGTTCCAGTGGTGGTAACAGGTGTGTAGCATGTAGCAAACTTGTTCCGTTTAATCTACAAATTTAGTATGTTATTCCTACCACTGAGTTTGTTACTTTAATATATAATTTGAGTAGTTTTATCTTTCTGAGAGTTACTTTGGCATACCCACTTTAGTGGAAAGTTGTTATAAGGGTTTGGTTCCAAGATGAAATATAAATAAAAAGTTATATAAAAAAAATTGATGTATTCGATTAAAACTTTAAATCAAATAGATTAAATTTTCAAATAATATTTTTGTTTATATTTTATTTTAGAGTGATATATACATAAAAGAATTTTTTATTTTTTTTAATGTTCTCAAGAGCACATTTTCAGGGTGGCCATAGTTGCGGTTTGAGCAAAACAGATTACTTAGGCAAAATAGGTTCTCAAGAGCACAATGCTTTTTCCTCACGGATAGACATCTCAAAACAAGTTACTTGACCTGATCAGGGCGACTCTAACTGGGTGCGGATTTAGGCAAATAATCTTATTTTAAGATTATACGACGCGATTCTAACCGGCACACATGGTCCCTTTAACTCAAAATTTTCTGAACTTTTTGGTTTGGTCCAAATCAATTCGTGTTCGTTCGGAATTAGTCCGTTAGATAAAACGTTAATTGAAATTAAATTAAGAGATCATGTGTGCTATTTAACCTATAATTTTCTAAGTGTGAATTTTTTTAGCGTTATATTTTTTATATTTAATCTTCTTTATGACTTTTATTTGTTCTATTTGGTAAAGGAAATTATTTCTCTTGCGTACTATTCCTTCCTTGAACCTTATTTATAAGTAAAAGTAAGTTAAAAAAAATTGGCGTATTTATTTTAAAATTTAGATTGAATATATCAATTTTTTTATAAATTATGTCAAAGGAAATATATTTTTTGGATTCCATCAAAACTAAGAAATGTTTCAAAATAATAAAAGTTGGTAAAAAAAAAATTTTAAAAAAGAAGAAAATATGGTCATATTACAAGATGCAACCAAGTACTAATTTTAAAAACAGAGAGAATATTTTGGTGTATTTTTTTGAAGTTGAATTCTTTGGATTTATTTTAAAGAAAAGAAGGAATTGTTAATGAATAGATTGGATTGGATTTTAGTAATTGAATATGCATCTGTTAGAATTTTATTTTTGAGTTTTTAGTGGATTGTAAATGAAATAATGAATTTTTGTTTGTTCATCCATTAAAAATACAAACAAAAATGAAATATATATATTTTTTTGTATAAAAAGAGGACAAACAAAAGTTAATCTAATCTATCTATTTCGTCGACCCTGATTTTATGTGGTCTATACATGCATTTACAATGTTAGTTTCAATTTGTAAAAAAATAATTTTATGAAAGTCTTATGCTAAGGAAACCAAGTTAGAAACCAAAAAGAGTCCTATTAGTGCATTTTAAGTAGTTGACCTTAGAAACAACTAAAATACTAAAGAAACCAAAAAGAGTTCTCTTAGTGCATTTTAAGCAGTTGACATCAGAAACAAATAAAATGATATTGGAAGAAATATTTAATATGTTGGGATGTGGGATCGAATTCGAAATACCAATAATAAAAAAATGGAAAAAAAATTAAAAATGTATTTCGAAAGTTTTGAATTGTTCTAAAATTTTCGAAGTTTGTTTCGGAAGTTTTATTGAAGAGCAAACTTCTGAAACAATTTCGAAACTTTCTATGAACTTCAAAGTTTCAAAACTGAAAAACTTTATGTTTCTGAATTTTACATTTCGAAACTTTCAGATTGTTAGAAAGTTTTGAATGTTTCTGTATTTCAAAAGTTTATGTTCATGGAAACTTTCAAAAGTTTCAAAACATTAGGAAAAATTGAACTTCAAAAGTTTCATGTTCGTGGAAATTTTCAAAGATTTGAAAAATTAATGTTTCGAAAATTTCAAAATTTCGAAGTTTATCTTACATTTGGGTTTGGAAGATTTTAAAGGTTCAAATATTTGCAAATATGTGATCCGGATAATTCAAACTTTCGAAGAAAATTGGTGAAAAAAAGAGAAGATAGATTTTTTTAGAGGGATTATTATAAATAATATTAGAGACAATATAGTATTTTTCATGAGAATAGGAGGTGGAAGATATAGGTGGAGGGATGCAAGGTACCAAACTCTTTGAGGTGTGAATCTTGTGAAAACCTGAATCCAATCAGATATTGAATATGGCGTGGAACAACCCACTATCAGGATTTATTTTTATATTAAAGTTGCTATTAGCACCTAAATTCTTACAAGTACAACTTTAACTAGTTAATTTCGTTTCCAAGTAAATGTTTGTGCATTCACATGAGTTATGCATTACTAATTACCATATCAAATAGAAATTATTATATTCAATTATTTAAATTTTTATTAATACAAAATATCTACAAAATTGTAGTAGTTATTTCAAATATAATATGTTTTTTACACTTTAAAGTAAAATATTTATACATATATACTCTTATTTATTTGTAAAAATATTAATATAGATAGATGGATATTAGAGTATAAAAATTCAACTTTTATTGGAATTCAATTACTTATTTATTTTCAAATCAAATAAATTTATAGTAGAAAATTAACTGAGCAACTCTAGATTTTCAGTTGTTGTCTACTACATTCTTAAATTTATAGTTGACTTGAATTATTATTATTTTTTTGATGAAAATAGTTGACTTGAATTATTATTACTTTCGATAGGTTGGAATCGAATAGCTTTTATTCTAGAATATCTCTATACATTTTTTTACGGTGTACCAATTTTCATGTCTAATATTCACTACGCATAATTAAATGATCTATTAGAGCGCTTTTTGAAAAAGTGCTGTAAAAGGCTTTTAAAAAAAAATAAGAAGGTCTTTTACAGCGCTTTTTTGACAAGCGCTGTAAAAAAAGTGTTGTAAAAGACTTGCGATTTCACATAATTAAAGGACCTTTTAGAGCGCTTTTTGAAAAAGTGTTGTAAAAGACTTTAAAAAAAAAATAAGGTCTTTTACAGCGCTTTTTTGACAAGCGTTGTAAAAAAAGTGTTGTAAAAGACTTGCGCTTTCACATAATTAAAGGACCTATTAGAGCGCTTTTTGGAAAAGCGCTTTAAAAGGTTTTTTTTTTTTTAAAAAAGAAGGTCTTTTACATCGCTTTTTTGACAAGTGCTGTAAAAAAAATGTTGTAAAAGACTTGCGCTTTCACATAATTAAAGGACCTATTAGAGCATTTTTTGGAAAAACGCTGCAAAAGGCTCTTAAAAAAAATAAGAAGATCTTTTACAGCGCTTTTTTGACAAACGCTGTAAAAGACTTGCGCTTTCACATAATTAAAGGACCTATTAGAGCGCTTTTTGAAAAAGTGTTGTAAAAGGCTTTTAAAAAAAAATAAGAAGGTCTTTTACAGCGCTTTTTTGATAAGCGCTGTAAAAGACTTGCGCTTTCACATAATTAAAGGACCTATTAGAGCGTTTTTTGGAAAAACGCTGTAAAAGGCTTTTAAAAAAGCGCTGTAAAAAGCGCTGTAATAGAATTTTATATTTAATAGTAAATCGCTTCAGTTTCCTCTTTATTACATAAACTTCACTACGTTTCAGTGTCCTTCTCCTCTTCATTATCCTTCTCATTGCGAATCCTACTGTCCCTACGAACAATATTGTTAGCCATCTCCATTGCAAATCATCTCCATATTTGTTACTATCACTACGAATATTATTACGTACTCTTCTCATTGCGAACCCTACTATGTCCTACGAACCGTTCGTATTTCTGCGCATTCTCGCCGTTCCTTCTTAAACGAAACCATAACTCTATGAACCCTACATATTTCTTCGCACTTTTCAGGTATTGTATTCATTTATTCATTTATTTCTTATATATATATATATATATATATATATATATAATGTGTTTGTAAATGCTAATAATCACATTTATTTAATAGTGCTTTACAAGTTTTCCGAGCTCAAATGGGTGCTACAGTGTCGAAGCAAAAATCAAATAAATCACATGGATTTCAATAAAAGTTTGAAATATATGCCTTTAAAATTTCATTAACAATCAATGCACAAATATTTATTGACTTATATGTTTTATTTTATAGTGCTCTCGTCAAACTAACAACATGGACTGCGGATACTGTATATTGCGATTTATGAAGGAGATTGTTGATATAATCCGTGAAAAAGATCTAATTGAAATAAAGGAATGCACATATTACAACATTTTTAAACTAATACAACAAGCAGCGCGTTTTTAGAAGAGATTTACAGCGCTTTTTATTTTATTTTAAAGAGCGCTGTTGTATCTTTTTACAGCGTTGGATACTATAGCGCTTAATTTTTTGAAAAAGCACTGTAATTGGCTTAAAAAAAACGCTGTAAAATACCATTTTTCGCGTAATGATTAGAAGATTTTTCATATTAATATCTAATTTTTATGGTCACATTAGTATATGACTTATGTCAAATCTTGTTATGGATCCTCTACGGTGGTTGCATAGTACAACACGTTGTAGAGGATTCAAATCCATCAATATTCTACCAAGGGTTAAAGCACCTATATTAGATCCTCTACAACTGACCTTATATTGCTGTTGACGATAGAGGATTTAGTTTCTCAAAGTAACCTACAAAAATTAAGTTCAGGGAGGTGGCAAACATGGAAGGTTTTCCCCATCCATGTCTTTGACCTCAGTTTGTACAGCCTCTAGGCCTTTGCTTGATACCAATTTCTTGTAAACCTCTTTTGCATGCATTTTCTTGAAAGTAACGTTTTTCCTGCGGATTACTTTCCGCAGGTAATACCCAAGAATTTTCGTTTGCTGCAGATTTATATGTGACTTTAGATTCGCAGCAAATTTCACAATTTTCCTAAGAATTTATCTGCGGATTTTTCCGCATGAAATTTCCGCTGCAAATTCCACAGATAGTACCTGCGGATTTTCTTGCAAATACTTTTTTTTTATATTTTTAAAAATAAAGTAGTTTTTTTTTCTTGAAGGTTATTAAACTTCTATCATCTAAGGTTTTTACTTTTCGAAAAATGGTTGATGCAACATCATATTTATTTTTTGGAATAATGAGTTTGTTTTTATTTTTTTATTTTTTTGAGTAAAAGTTATTTTAGGTGAAGTTATGTTATTGGAAAATTATGAATAAGTGAATAGACTAATTAAGAACACTTAAGTGATGTAAAATTTAAAATTTTTAACAAAAATTAATGAAATATACTTGTTTAATTCTATTATTTTTTTTCATTTGATTAATTAGAGTTGATTGTGAATAATCTATTACAATTGTTGTAAAACAATTTAGAATTTTTTCTTTTTAAAATTTGTACATATAATTTTAAGTTAACATAAAGCCTAATACGACATATGTTTTAATACCAATTGTGTTTTTAAACGGGGGTAGAATTGATGAAAGTGATTGACTCGTCGAATTTAATTGACCTAGACAATTCCAATTCGAATACAAAAAATGTTAGTCTTCATGTTGTGGTGGGTTCAGTTATTAGAGGTTTAATATTACTCTGGTCTTAAAAATATATAAAAAAATTAAAATTATTTATTTCAAATTTTGAATAAAATATATTTTAAATTTGATTTGTTTTTGTAAAATCAGAAGAAGTATTGGTTTATGTTTAAATAAACATGTTAAAGTTATTGTAAAAGAATAACATGTTAAGTTGCATCTTGAGTAATTATAGCTTTAGTGTAGTACGTAATGACATATTTAGTGTAGTATTAGATATTGTTTATATATTATTTTTGTTTTTAATTATAAGTATTATTTGAAAAAATAAATTTGTCTTTAAATATAAATTATTTTTAATTTATTATGTATATTTATTATTATTATCTAAATATATCTCTTATTATTAATATAAAAATTTAAATTAATGTCTATATTTAAAAAAAATATAAAAATAATCTCTAAATTATTAAATACAAATTATATTTTCAAAAATCTATAACAAACAAACCCATATTTTTTATATCTAGTTTTATAAATAAAATAAAATAAAATAAAAATTAAGATAAATACAAAATATTTTTAAAAAAAATTTAAAAATAATCTCTAAATTTTTTAATATAAATTGTTTTTTCAAAAATTTATAACCAACAAACCCTATATAATAGTGGCTAAAATATACTATTGGCCATTTGATAAAATATTATTTTAATTCTTTTATTTCTACAACTTTATACACATTTGTCATTATGTTAAATATAGATTAAAGTGGTTATTAATTATTTTATATAATACTAATATGAGCTCAAAGGTAAATACTTACTATTTATTCTGAATTTTTTACATCTCAATTTAACATAAAGTTATATTTATATTTTATAGCTTCACATTGTTTAATTCAAAGGTATGAAAAAATTCTGAAAATTTCATATTAGCCTTTACATCTTGGAATTCACTATTGAAAAATCCAGTTTGAATTAATTTGGAAAAAGTTAAATTGAAAGAAAAAAAAGAAAAAGAAATGAAAGGCCTTTTTTAGAACAGACAAACATATCGAATTGTAAATGGGTTGCACAAGGCAAAAAAATAATAAGGCTAAACACAATGGCGATAGGACTGTTGCCTTTTGTATCCCCCCAATTAAACTCCTACCCCCATTTTGTCAAAAACCCATTTTCATCCCTCATAAATTCATTAACCTTAGTGGTAAATAAAAATTACCTAAAAATCTGACCTTCGCTGAAATTTTCGGTACGCAAAACTGATAATTGAAATTTCCGGTAGTCAATCCGGAAATTTCAAAAATCCGGTAGTCTCTTTTTTTTTGAAATTTTTTTTACTTTGTTTGTTATTATTAATTTTTTTTTCGAAATAGGGATGGAAGACGCACAACCAGTATTTATAGATTTAACTGAAGCATTTACAACTGATCAAATTTTTGAGTCACGAGAAGCTGTCATATCATGGACAAGAGAGATAGGTCGACAAAATCGAGTAGCAATTATCATTACTCGATCAGACGTAGAGACTGGAAAGAGAGGAAGAAAGTCAAAATTAATTCTTGGTTGTGATAGAGGTGGCCAATATAAGTCAAATAAAAATGACACATGTACTTCAACTAAAAGGTGTGGATGTCCGTTTAAACTTAGATCGAGACTACTGAAAAATGATGAAGGATGGATTATAAGTTTAATTTGTGGACTTCACAACCATGAGTTAGTAGCTACTTTTGAGAATAATGCATATATGGGACGCTTAACAGAAGAAGATAAGAAACATGTTGACGAGTTGACAAAATACCACGTTGCACCGAGACACATCTTGTCATATTTGAGAGATCGAGATACGGAGAATGTGACTAGTATCTATCAAATTTACAAGCGACGAAGTACATACAGGAAGAATTTGATGGGACCTAGAACTGATATGCAACATTTGTTGAAGTTACTTGAAGCTGAGAAATATACTTGTTGGAGTAGGACACATGAGGACTCCAACATTGTGAGGGATATATTTTGGACGCACCCAGATTCCATAACTTTACTGAACATGTTCCCTCTTGTATTGATCAAGTATAGGTTATCGTTGTTTGAAAATTGTTGGTGTAACTTCAACTGGGTTGACATTTAATGTTGCATTTGCTTATATGGATTCTGAACGTCAAGACAACTTTTGGTGGGCATTGGAGAAGTTAAAAGAGTTGTTTATTTCAAACACGTCATTTCCTCAAGTGATTGTCACTGACAGAGAACTTGCTTTAATGAATGCAATTAAATTTGTATTTCCATCTTCAACAAATTTACTTTGTCAACTTCATATTAACAAAAATGTTAGAGCCAAATGCAAACAGTATATATTAAATAAAGACATGTAAGAACCCATTCTTGAGTTGTGGAGTAAAATTGTTTATTGTTCTGAAGAGAATGAGTACGAGGTACTTTTGCAAATATTTGAGCAATCATGTGTCCGAGACACATGGTTGAATCCTCATAAGGAAAGATTTGTTGAAGCATGGACCAATCGAGTATTGCATCTAGGAAATACTACGACTAATAGGTATGTCATTAAAACTTCACTTTTTGTATTTTATTTTATAAATGATATATGATTAATCGAATATTTTTTTGTTTAAATATTAGGGTTGAGTCTGCTCATTGGTCATTGAAGAGATTTTTGGAACACAGTAAAGGAGATTTTTGTAAGGCATGGAATGGTATGAATGACATGTTGAAGTATCAAATTATTAAAATCAAAGGTTCATTTGAGATAAGTAAGGGTCGCAAAGAGCATATACACAACAATCCATTCTTCAAGAAATTGACTTGGGTTGTATCCAGGAAAGCCTTAGGTGATATTGTTGAAGAATACAAGCGAGTTAGTTATGTCGGTAATGATAAAGATGTGTGTTGTTGTATATTTAGAAAGACTCATGGATTACCTTGTGCGTGTGAGTTAGCACGATACAAGATGGAAGGTGTTCCAATTCCATTAGATGCTGTTCATATACATTGGAGGAAATTAACCTTGAATAATGATCAAGAGAATGAACAGTTGACAAATGATTCAGAGTTGGACATTACATTGGAGATGAATATAATTTGGAAGACATGGAAAACACTTAATGTTGCTGGAAGAAGGGCATTAAAGAACAAGTTGCATGAAATAGCATATCCGGAGACAACATCAATGTGTGCACCAGTGGATAAAATCAAAACAAAAGGTAGTGTTAAGAAAAAAGACAATAAGCCGAAGGGATATGACGTATATCGTGATCCATCATACTTTGAGCATGTTGATACTCAAGTCTCCCAGCAAGCATCCAAACAATTCTCCCATCAAGCATCCAAACAAGTCTCCCATCAAACATCCGAACAAGTCTCCCATCAGGTTAAAAAATATTTCCACGAGTTTCCTTCTTTAATTCATCCATATATTGAAGATATAGTTAATGTTAAAGCAGATGGAAACTGTGGATATCGTGCTATTGCTGCTTTACTTGGTCATGGTGAAGAATCTTGGAGCATTATACGTCGACAGTTGTATACAGAGATTAAATCCAAACCAGATTTATATGCTGCATTATTCAAGGAACGTTTGCAAGAAGTGACAGAGTCTTTACTTGTAACTGTGTTGGAAAACCAAAGTCACGAGAAGTGGATGACCATTCCTGATATGGGTTACATGATAGCAACAAAATATAATCTCGTTCTTGTTACATTAGCAAAAACTTTTTGTTTAACTTTTTTTCCATTGAGGGGTGCACATAATGGAGATTTGTTACGTGATCGTGTTATCAACATTGGTTTTGTTAACAAAAATCATTGGATTCAAGTTAAATTGAAATCTGAATGTCCGTTACCTCCACTTGCATGACATTGGAAGAAGCATCGTAGCGATGAGTCTACATCATGGGCTATCGCTTATGTAGGACGTCTACAACATTGGGGTTCTTTAGAATTGTATTTTTCTATTTGGCCATTTATCTGTACAAGTAGGAGAAAAATATTTTGCATTGGCCCAAGTCTCTCATGTTCTTATTTGAAACATCAACTGAATAATAAATAAGTCGCTAATTAAATAAGTCTGAATAATACATAAGTCGCTAGTAATAAATAAGTCTGAATAAGTCGCTAATAATAAAATAAGTCTCAATAACAAATACAACTAAAATAAGTCTGAATAAGTCACTAATAATAAAATAAGTCTGAATAATACAACGATAAAACTACTGATAATCGCCTCCTTTGGAAATGTATAATGCTTTCTCTAATAAAACACGCATCTAGTCTTCAACATCACCCATATGCAAATCTAAACTCTGCTGTATAAGACCACCAACTGTGTCACACCGTGTACACCTACTATCGGGACCAGCATCATGAATATGACCAACATCAACACTAGGACCAGGACCAGCATCAGCATCATAACTAGGACCAGCATCGGCATCATAACTAGGACCAGCATATGCAGCAACATAAGGGATCATCCGAGGATGAGATATCCTATAATACCACTGGATGTATCCCTCAACACACTCATGTGGATATGAAGCTGGGTGCAATCTAGCTCGAAGTGATCGTACAGAATTCCGGTACATACTCCATTCAACGTCAACATCACGTGCAACAAGCATCGGTGGTGTAGGAGGAATGTGCTGAATATACCCAAACTGTCGTATGCACCTCTCTGATAAATACGGAACCATCGTAAAACACCAACGCATGTATCCTGTAAATAATGACACAGACTGAAATCGTGACATTGCGTTCTCATCGTAATTCGGTGTCCAGATGATATCAGTATCCGTCAAAGCATCCAACTTCGCCCTGTAATATGCAACATTCCCTGATGTTTGTTTCGCAGTCCAATGAAACATCCGTGGCATCGACGAAATATGTTCATCCATATCCCGTTTACAAATATCAGGAAAATGTTCATAAATCTAAGTCTGTAAATCATTAAAATATAGTAAAATTATTAAGGTGATCAAATAATTAAAAACATAATGATAAGTATAATAAATATAATAGTACCTGAAATATTCTGAACAGATGGTCCAAGACAAGAATCTTGGTGGAATCAAGTCTCTAACATCCAATAAAAGGGAACCGATAGACTATAGGAAATATTCTGAACTTAATAGGCATATGAAGCCAAAGGCTAACACAGGTAGTCTGAAAAATTGTCCCGATAAGGCTGTTGCGAATTTACTTAGAGCACAAGGAACAGATGGCTCGGGTATAACCTCTGCCAAAGATGTTACTAGCACTAAAACTCCTTTTGCCGATAGGCTCCGAGAACCCATACCTTTCAAAGGAAGAAAGGAGTATATCAGCCTTGTCCAGAATTCTATGCAATGTGCAGACAATAGTTCAATGAAAAGCCCCTCTTCTCAAAGGAAAAGGGTTACTGCTCCTTCAGGTAAGGTAGATGGCAGGACACTTTATCTTACGCCAATGCCTCTACATTCATCTGCAGTTGCTGTGGGGTTGTTAAGAAGCAAAGGTATGATTCAAAGTTCAATGCTTTTATGTTCTAAGGAGTGGTATTGCTACCTTTAACTTTCTAACTGCTAACGTGTTATTCAGGGGATGGAAAACATAAAAGAGAGGGTCCATGTGTTGGAACCAAGGGATTTCGTGCTCCAGAGGTAAGGTCTTGCTGTCCCTTCTATTCTCTTGTAATTTTCATGCAATTATAGATACTATTTTTGTTGTTGATATATTTACTATATCGATTCTAGACTGAGTGTTGATATAGGAAGTGTCTCTTTTAGACATTTGTGTGAAAGCATGTGACATTAGCGCTTTGAATTTTTACATTGCCGTGAAGGTTGCAAATAAAGGACTTCCCTGTCAAAACAGAAATCAATATTTGAATATAGGGATACTGTGTTTCCTTTTACCTAAATGGTTGGTTTCCTACAGTCATATCATAAGTTAGTTTCATGGTTGTACTGTTGTGAAGTTTTCTTGGTTCTTGTTGTTTTTTTCGTTGTTTAAATTGACTTTGCTTATTCAATTCCTCGTTCTGGTGTCATGTTTTTAACATTATTCATCAATTCTTGTGTATGTGTGTGTTTGGTTTCTGCTTATCTCTTAAATTGAGTTGGAGGTAAAGTGGTATATGTTTGGATACAATGAGTTGAGTAATAAATTTGAGGCTAATAGCAATCTATTTGGGGTTGAAATATATGTTTCATACCCTATTTCTTTTCATTTAGCTGAGTTGCTTCCTTTCTTGACCAAGCAATCTCCTAATTTGAATCTATGCTCACTGACATATTTTAAGTATTCAAATTGAGCTGGTAGTTTCTGTTGAGAATTGGGAAATGTATGTAGCGTAATAAGGGGTTAAACTAGGACCTTTAACTTGCTAAGTGAAGTTAATAATGTATTATTGGTTTGTTGCTGTGGAAGAACAATGTTCGTTTGCAATTAATAAGCAGTCCAAGCCTTGTAGATTTTGTTTATTCTCTCTCACGCCCGCGCGTGCACATACATACACACAAATTGAAATATGTGACTGCTTCTATCTATTAATCCTTTGAATTTCTGAAGTTGGTTTCCCCTGTACATTTCTTGAATAAATCTGCAAGTCTTCCCAATTGAAAAGCTTAAAAATGTTTCTTAGTTTTGATGAATACTTGTTTTGGTTCAGTAGTATCAGGTGGTTTGTATTTATACCCCTTTTCAGCAAAAGAAACTGATGTGCCTTTTGCATTATTGTAGATTTCATTGAATGTAGTAATAACAGGATTATGTAATTCCTCTCCTTTCTTCAGGTGTAGCAAGAACATGAACAACTTGGTCCTATCTCTTGTTCCTAAGTTTGCAAAATTGCAAACTTTAATCCTTCGTCAAGACAAACCTCAACTAGACGATAATGCTGTAGGGACTATTTCAAATTTCTGCCATGACCTGCAGATTCTAGACCTCAGTAAAAGTTTTAAGCTCACTGATCGGTCACTGTATGCAATAGCACATGGTTGTCACGATCTTACAAAACTTAACATCAGTGGATGTTCAGCATTTAGTGACAATGCTCTGGCTTACCTTGCCGGTTACTGTAGAAAACTCAAAGTTCTTAATCTCTGTGGATGTGTTAGAGCAGCATCTGATACTGCACTACAGGTATTAATATAATATATACTAGTTATTGGCTTTATTAACAATCATATAAAAATTAAGACGGATTTGAATTATAGCCCTCATGACTGAATGAACAACAGGCTATTGGAAGCTACTGCAATCAGTTGCAGTCTCTGAACCTTGGATGGTGTGATAAAGTTGGTGATGTTGGAGTGATGAGCTTGGCTTATGGCTGTCCTGATCTTAGAACAGTTGACTTGTGTGGCTGTGTCCATATAACAGGTATTTTACTTCAATTTTTCATTACTTCAAATTTGGAAAAACATGTTAATTTTGTGAGGTTAGCAAAAAAAAGTGCATTTGCACACATGCAATGGAGGTGGCTAGAATGATAACTTAGAAGAGTGAAAAACTCATTAGAGAATAGATTCAAATATAAATAAGATGCCTATAAGAAAGAGAAGTTAGAATTTTGAGTAGTCCTTGAATCTTACTTGGTTTCGGTGAAGCACTTGCACAAACATGACACCATAGGTGGCTTACACTGGACACACATGCTTCATAGTTTGATTTATGCTTTTGTTATGTGTTAATGATGAGGGAAATTTTGGGTTTGATGTGGTGTTATATTGCAGATGAAAGTGTGACTGCTTTGGAAAACAGATGCCCCCACCTAAGGTCCCTTGGACTGTACTTCTGTAAGAACATAACAGACAAGGCACCGCACTCACTCCTGCTCTTCAGGAAATTTGTGACTCATCCCCTGCTCTCCACACATGCTCAGGAAGGCACTCACTCATAATGAGTGGCTGTCTCAATTTGACTTCTGTTCATTGTGCTTGTGTTGTTCATGCACACCGTGCTATCACCACTTTCCTTCATCCTGCTCATTAAAACAACGTGAACTTCGAGGAAGTGCCCTTTAAGGGCTCAGAGAAGTGATGATGGTGTTATTGTTCTCTTCTCATCTTCATGGTGTAGATACTTTGTGTTAAGCTATGTTGGAGACTTTAGCTACAAATGAACAGACTTTAGTTGTTGTTGCAATACTATTTCAATTAAAGAATAATATTAAATATATAAAAAGTATATTTATAATAATATTTTTATATATTTTTAGTTAAATTTTTTATATAAATAAAAAATAGACAAAAAAATGTACCTGCGGATTTTTATATTTACCTGCGAATTTTCATACGAAACGCATTGAGTGCAAAATTTCGTGTAGATTTTTACCTACAACTTTTTATACGAAATATATTTGTATGAAATATACTGGAGATATTTCTATATGAAAAGTCGCAAGAAAATGCCTCAAGTTTCCTTGAAAATTACTGCGGATTGTATTCTTGTTTCCTGCGGATTTATTCGCAGGTAATATACCTGCGGATCATAAAATCCTCAAGTAACAATTATCCACGAAGGTTTTACGTGGGGATAAGGATCCGTCAGAAAATCCGCAGGTAACATGGTTTCTTGCGGATTTTTTGCTTAAATCCGCAGGAAATATGCACATTTCTAATAGTGTTTGGTTAACCTCTCCAATGTGTCCATAAGGTCATAATAGTGTTTGGTTAACCTCTCCAATGTGTCCATAAGGTCATGGGGGTATGCCATGATTAACAAGCTAGAGTTTTGAAAGAAAACAATAAGAAAAGTTATATATCATGTATAAGATGAACAAATATTTGGAGGGTATTGTATAAATTAAAAGTTGTAGTAAAATGTCTTTTCTTGTGTTCTTGAAAGTACCTCTCAAATAATCCTCAATTCTCACAACCATCTTTTATTTTCTCCGTGGTATCTTTTCTCTCGTCACCATTGAGTCTCTCCATGCTGATAACTGGAAAGTTCTTCATCTCTTAAACTTAAAAGTAACTAGCTCTTTTTCTATCTTGCTCTTTTGCTTTGTGCATGTTTGAGTTTGGTAGTGTGGAATTTATAGGTCAAGACATGAGGACCAAACACTAAAAATAGACACGATACAAAATTTGTTTGAATTTTGAATGAATATATTTGAAAAGTTTTATTTTGATCCACTCATGGTGTAAAATTTGTTCTATAACCAACTAAAGGTAGAGCCATTTGATTATTTTTTTTTCAAATGTTAACGTTAGTAATTAATATTGCTAATATTTGTAATACTTTGTTATAGGTCGAGATCGAACTCGGGACCTCCACATCACTCAAACTCCTTAATTTCCTCACTCCTATCACTTAGAGTTGTTTGATTAAGAGAGAGGAAGATTATCTATCTTAGTCAAACCGGAAGCAACGAAAAGGATCTAAATACATAAAATTTGTATATAGATCGTCTATAACCATTGTACGGTGCAAGAGTCATTTGATCTTAATCAAATGGATCTACAATCCATTACAAAATAGTGAGTCCAAATTCAGAAATTTGTTAGAAATTATTTTATTGTGACCTTTAAGGTAGTTACTCTTAAAGTGATAGATCCTCTCGGACGTTAGATTAAGAGAGTTAAATTTTCTATCTTTTAATCTAACTGTCTACAATTGGCTGAACCGTAAAGCCGACTATAGAGATTAAATATGTAGGTTCATGATTTTAATACATATCACAACCATGAATTGTTTTAGTTTCGTAGTTGTATTGTCTATCATTTGTGTAAGTTTGGACCTTAGAAAGCAAAACTTTATCAAACTTTTGGTGCCATTGTTTGGGTGCTTGTTTTAACCCGTATAAGGATTTAATCAATTTACACACTTTATGTTCTTGTCCTTTGATAACAAATCCTTCAAGTTGTTTCATATACACCTCTTCATCTAACTCTCCATTTAGGAAAGCAGTTTTAACATCCATTTGATAGATTACAAATTTATAGATAGAAGTTAGTGCCAAAAGCACTCTTATGGATGCAATTCTTGCAACAGGTGCATAAGTATCAAAATAGTCGATACCTTCTTTTTGTGTAAACCCTTTGGCAACAAGTCTAGCTTTGAATTTATCAATGGTACCATCAAGTTTAATTTTCTTCTTAAAGATCCATTTACAACCTATTGGTTTGGATCCACATGGGAGGTCTACTAATTTCCATGTTTTATCCCCGATAATTAGTCCATTTCCTCTTGGATGGCTTCTTTCCAAAAGGAAGAGTCTTGAGACTTTATTGCTTCTTCATATGTGTCTGGGTCACTCTCTAAGTTGTAGCAAATTGGTTCATAACTGTTACTGGAATTATTTGTTCCTTCTACAAGGATAATAAAGAAGTCTAGGCCATAATCTTTCTCTTTTCTGGCTGTTTTACTTCTTCTGGGTTCCGAATATGTCAAAGTATCATTATTAGATACATTATTTTCTAGGCTTTGTACACTAGGACATATAGTTTCCTTGGGATGTGGAATTGAGTTAAATCTATTTTCTTGAAAAATTGCATCTCTTGACTCAATCACCGTGTTAATAGGATATGAGTCATTAGATTCAACAACCATGAATCTATAGGCCTTGCTATTTTCAGCATAGCCCAGAAATACACTTTCAATTCCTTTTTCTCCCAATTTCTTTCTTTTTGGTTCAGGAACCTTAACAATTGCTCTACAACCCCAAACTTTTATATAGTTAAGATTGAGTTTTCTTTTCTTCTAGAGTTCATATGGGGTTATCTTGTTCCTTATATTGGAAACTCTATTTAGCAAATAACATGCAGTTAGCATGACTACACCCCAATAACCTTTAGATAAACCAGAATAGGATAACATAACATTCCCCATTTCTTCTAATACCCTATTTTTCCTTCCTGCAATTCCATTTTGTTGTGGGGAATATGGTGCAGTTGTTTGATGCACAATACCAGTGGACTCAAAATACTTAGGATGATAGAACTCTCCTCCCCTATCACTTCTAAAACACTTCATAAAAGTTTCATGTTGAAGTTCTACTTGTGCTTTAAATATTTTAAATTTGTCTAAAACATAATTCTTAGAGGGCATTAAATAAACATAACAAAATCTAGAGTAATCATCAATAAAAGTGACAAAATACTTTTTACCACCAATTGTCGGCCAACCATGTAAATCGCATACATCAAAGTGAATTAAATCTAATACCTTAGAACTTCTTTCAACACTTTTAAAAGGTTGTCTTGTGATTTTAGTTAGCATGCAAGTAGTACATGAATTTGAATTTTTATCAAAAGTCGAAATTAAATTTGATTTCGTCATATCATTCAATTTTCTAATGTTAATATGTCATAGTTGCATATGCCATAAATCACAAGACTCAATAATATAAGCAGAAATCATATTATTATTATTATAGTTACTAACAACATTACATTTGAACATATTCTCACAAAGGTAACCTTTCCCTACAAACATACCACCTTTAGAGAGAATAAATTTATCTCCCTCAAATACACATTTGAAACCAAACTTATTAAGTAAAGGTACAAAAATCAAGTTCTTCCTAACATCAAGAACATAAAATACATCTTTAAGAGTAAGTACTTTTCCAGAAGTGAATTCAATCTCCACTGTTCCTTTTCCTTTGACTTGGATAGTTGAGGCATTTCCCATGTACAAAATACTTCCATCTTCTTCATCAATGGTCTTAAATAGTTCTTTATTTTTGTACACATGGCGGGTAACACCAGAGTCTATCCACTAAGATTCAACATCTTCAATCATGTTGAATTCGGAAATGACAGCAACAAGATTATCTTTTGTTGCACTTGAATTCTTGTCTTTGTTCTTCCTTTTCAAGAACTTGCACTCATTTTTAAATTGTCCTGGTTTTCCACAATGATAACAACTTCCTTTTCTTTTCTTTCGTTGTTCATTATTACCATTGTGTTTTTCATGATATTTATCAAAATCTCGATTTATTTTCTTAAAAGATTTTCTTGAATTTCCTTCCTCCGTTATATGGACCTTTTCATGAGAAAATTGGTTTTTAGTATCCTCTTGTTTACGATACTCTTCTTCTAAACGATGGTGATTACCCAATTGCTCAAGTGATATGTCCTCTTTCTTATGTTTAATAGATTTTTTGAAATCTTTCCATGAAGGTGGAAGTTTGTCTATTATGGAGGGGATACAATAATGGTTTCATCCATGTGCATCCTATGTTGTTTGTAGTTATTAAGAGTACGTTCAATCTCATGCATTTGTTATATTACTGATTTTTTATCAACTATTTTATAATTATTAAATTGAGAAACAAGAAACTTCTTACTTGTAGCGTCTTTTTGCATGTATCTTGACTCTAATTTCTCCTATAGTTCCTTTGTAGAGATGCTACTTTGATATATATCGAACAAGGAGTCAGACATTCCGTTAAGAATATGACCCATGCATATATAGTCATCATTGTCCCACTTCTGCCTTTCTCTTGTTTATGCTAATGTTTCCACTTTCTTCTCCACGGTCTTGTGGTGTTCAGAACATACACCACATTCAAAGTTGTAAGGAGAAATTTCATCTTTTTCTGCCAACGAATAAAATTTCCTCAATCGAATTTCTCCAACTTCACAAAATTAGAAGTCATTTCTTTGAGTGATGTAGCCATTGATTGAAAATATAATCGAACCTAAAGATTGTTGGATCTATTTTGGTGACAATTGCTGCAAGACTTTAATAGTGAAATTGTTGATGAAGATTATATGTAGCAAATTCCAAAGCGTGTTGTTACACTAACATTTAGGTTTGATTCACCCCCACCAATCGGATGCAAATGAGATAACCAGCGAATCCCCTTCAGGGTACTTTTGAAAACCTTGATATGATTTGCACTATCACACCAATAATATCTTTCAATAGTATATGTTACAAAATAATGTTATCTATTCTTTTCTCATGCATTAGAAAAGAATAAGTTGACTTAGTATATGAGAATGAGTGGAAAAAGTGGATGGCATTCATTAGAATTCGTTGTTTGCATTATGTCAAAAGTGACCCTATTTAATTATAGGAAAAACAATGTCACTTGGGAAAGAGTTGTAATTCTTCTTCTGCCACTATTTGTGAAGGGATATATGTGTTTACTGTTCAAATATTTACCCAAGCATTGCAATTGTCTGGTGGCAAAACAGTGCTTCTGTTTCGCGAGCAGGACCTGGGTTGCGCCTGATCAAAATTTAATTTATGCAAAACAAAACACACACAACAAGAATACATTGAATTTGTGAGGGCCAAAAGCTCTCACAAAGGGGGGAAGCGTCCACAAAGAAGGCATTTGTGGCGGCCTTCGACAGCCACAAATAAGGTGGTCACAAACCTTTGTGGCTAAAAAACGGCCACAAAATTAGAAATTTTCATTGTCATTTGTGAGGGCAAAGCCCGCCACAAAGTCCTCCTTTTGTGAGGGCTTAGGGTGCCATAAATGACTCCTTTTGTGAGAGCTTAGACCGCCACAAAGGTTAAAACATAATTTCAAAATTAAGCTTTTGTGGGACCAAGGTTAAAGCATAATTTCAAAATTAAGCATTTGTGAGGCCCAGACCGCCACAAAATGTCTCCCTTTGTGAGGGTTTAGGCCACCACAAAAGTTTCACTTTATTAAATAAAATAATTTTATTAAATTCAAAATTAATATAAAAAATTGATATTATATATAATAAATTAATATCAATATAAATTTAAAATATAATATTACAATTTAATTAAAATTTAAATTAAATTTAAATTTAAATTAAATATATTATATATAAATTTAAAATATAATATTACAATTTAATTAAAATTTAAATTAAATTTAAAATATAATATTTAAATTTAAAAATTAAAATAACTATTATATATTAAAATATAATATTAATATTAATTAAAGTAATTAATACCAAACCAAATAAAATATTCCAAAATTAATAAATCATGTCTTACAAACCAAAAATTAAACACACCATAATTAAATAGGACAAGATATAATGTATTCATATAATAAATTATTATCAAGATTATAATTATATAAACCAAAATAAAATTTTAAATAATGTTTAATGAAATTTTTCATAAAATAACTCTTATATATATAAACAAAAATAATGACTATTCAAGTATATAAATTTTTCGTATGAACTTAACAACAACTTTTTTAATAACTAACAACAAGTATTAATATCATCAATTTTAATAATATTTTTTTAAAAAATAGTTATATTAAAATCAATAAATTTTACATCTGTTTCAAATTTTTATTTATTATATATTATGTACACAACATAATTTCTATTTTTTTAATAATAAATCTGTAATAACACATATTTTACTAATCTATATTTTAAACATAATATAAATATGTTTATAATATCACATATTTTATTAATCTATATTTAAAATATATAAAATACTAACTTGATGTTGGGTAGTGTCTAACTTGAAGCTTTCACAGAGCTGACAAATCTTCGAAGTAAACACAATATATCACCACTGTTAAAATAAAAATTCAATAATATTAATTAAATAAATTACTTCAAATCAAAAATAAAATTAAAAAACTAAATATATAATATAAACTTACCAAAATTAAAGATAGTAAAGAAAAAACTTGGAGAAATAATTTTTGTAGAGAGAAGGTGGAGAGAAAATTTAGAAAGAAGGTTTAGAGAGAAGATAGAAATGAAAAATGATAAAAGTAGTGGAGAAATATTTTTAGAAAATGGTTGATCCTCTGTGGCGGCCAAAGCAACCACAAAAGCCAACAGTACAAAATCCTTTGTGGCGGCTTTAACGGTCAGAAATTAAGTCCTTTGTGGCAGCCCGAGCGGCCACAAATGGCTTGCCTTTGTGGCGACCTTTACCCTCACAAAGGGTTGATTTTGTGGTTGCAAAAGCCCTCACAAAAGGCTCCAATTTCAGCTGAATTTTGTGGCGGCCTAAGCCCTCACAAAATGACAATGTTGTGATTTTGTGAGGGCTTAGGCAGCCACAAAATCCAAGTAAAATTTTAGTCTTTTTGTGAGGGCTTTTTCAGCCACAATCAATTTGAATTTTTGTATTTGTGAGGGCTTTTTCGATCACTAATTTGTTAGGGTTTTTTCGGCCCAAAACGAGGGAATTTCTTGTAGTGACATGTAAGAATCGAACATAGAACATACCGAATTTCTTTTAAAGTTTATAATAATATTTAAATTTAATTTATATATACCATCAACCATTAGTATAAAGAGTTTTTAAGCTTTCAATTGATTACAATCGTTTGATTATTAGTAATGTTTGTTTTTTTCATAATAACTACTTATAAAGTGTTCATGATTTGTCAACCATATAAAACTATTAAAGCTGACAATCTATACAAATTAAACTCATAATATTTTAATATTTATTGAAAAAATATTAATTTTAAAAAGATTTTTTCTGTTTCTATTTTTTTAATATATATCATATAAAGTAATACACACAACAAATAAGAATATAATATTAGAATCTAACAATGCGGAATTTGTCTGTTTCTTTGTGTCATCACAATGAAAAAGTTTGAAAAATGTAAAGACAACTACATATTAATAGTTCATAAAAGGAAGAAGAAAGTAAGAAACGTTTTACACCATATAATAGCAAATTGAAATTAACAAGCAAAGTAAAGATTTGTTTCCTCTCAATTCTTTAGCTAGACACCTGCAATTGATATATAGTCTTGAAGATATATGTCATCATATATCAATTACTTTTCAGTCTCAATTTTATTCTTCGCTTGTCATCTAAATAAAGTTTCATCACATGGGATGTTGAAGCATCAGATTTTATGGTTATAAAATAGCCCCATTGATGAATGCTAATGAATATTTAGGAGCACAAACAAAATTAATCTAGCTATCTAGTAATATTATTACACCATTTGAAAAAAAAACTTCATTTTTGTCACTATGACACATTTGGTGATCGATGATAGTGGCAACATAATATCCGATGAACAACTACAAATTTTTTTAGAGCATTACACATGGGAAGGTTAATGGGAAAAAGTGATCGTGATGTACTATATTTTTCCGAAGCAGTCACACAAAAAAGTTTTTTATATGTTAAATGGCACAACTCTGCATGTAACAATCGATTTAAAGAAAAATATGTTGTTGAAGAGCTTTTGAATGCAATTTTGAAACACAATGTGCATAATATTGATGATAACGATGATAGTTGAACGGCGTTGGAAATGAAAAATGAGAGAGGAGATACACAATGTGCATAATATTGATGATAAGTATGATAGTCGAATGTGCATAATATTTTTATGTCACGGATCCTTCTGATGATAAATGGTCTGTTGTCCTATCGACCAATAAAATAAGTGATGATAACAATAATGATGAAGATGTTGGTAATGATCTTTTATTTGCAACATCACAACAACCACATGAAATTGATTCAATTGATGATGGTTTATATCTTAGAGATGATCATGATGAGGGAATTTGGATTAATCCATCGTTTCGTATTGTAAATGGACAAACAAATGTGAATCCCACCAGAAAAAGAAGAAGGACATCTTAATGTACATGTTT
Source organism: Cicer judaicum (assembly GCA_037974835.1). NCBI lineage: Eukaryota > Viridiplantae > Streptophyta > Magnoliopsida > Fabales > Fabaceae > Cicer > Cicer judaicum. Next base: position 2,381,481 of record JBBPBS010000247.1, read on the forward strand.
AATTGTTTTATATAAGCCATGCATGTAATCTGAACTGTGTTAATGTAAATATGCATGTAATCTGAATTGTTTGAACATTTTTATATATGCAGCCATGTATTTGATTTTCTGATTAATTTATTTTCTGCTTATATTTAGCATGATTTGAGTGTTTTATACTAAGTTCATGTAATTTAATATAAACTAATAATTTACATGAGCTGAATATAAATTAGTAATTTACATGAACTAAATTGAATTGAACTAAAAAAGAGCCTTAAATATAAAAATAAAACAATGAGGTCTTTTACAACGCTTATTTGAAAAAGCGCTGTAAAAGACCCTTTTAAAAATAAAATAAAGAGACATTTTAGAGCGCTTATTCGAAAAAATACTGTAAAAGGCTTTAAAAAAACATTCATATAACGTAATAAAACAAGGAGGACTTTTACAGCGCTTTATCAAATAAGCGCTGTAAAAGACCCTTTTAAAAATAAAATAAAGAGACATTTTAGAGCGCCTTTTTGAAAAAGCGTTGTAAAAGGCTTTAAAAATAACATTCATATAACATAATAAAACAATGAGGCCTTTTACAACGCTTAATTGAAAAAGCGCTGTAAAAGGCTTTAAATAAAACATTCATATAACATGATACAACAAGGAGGTCTTTTACAACGCTTGTTCAAATAAGCGCTGTAAAAGACTCTTTTAAAAATAAAATAAAGAGACATTTTACAACGCTTATTTGAAAAAGAGTTGTAAAAGGCTTAAAAAATAACATTCATATAACATAATAAAACAAGGAGGTCTTTTTACAGCGCTTATTGGGAAAAACGCTGTAAAAGACCCTTTTTAAAAATTAAATAAAGACGCCTTTTAGAGCGCTTTTAAAACAAGCGCTGTAAAAGGCTTAGGCCTTTTAGAGCACTTTTCAAACAAGCGCTGTAAAAGGCTTATAAAAAAGCGCTGTAAAAGGATTTTATATATAACAATAACCGCTTCAGTTTCCTCTTCATTACGTAAACTTCACTATCATCTCAACCTTCATCGTTCTTCTCTTCTTTCGCAAACCCTATCATCCCGTCCATTACGAACCTTATTTCCACGATCATCTGCTTTATTTCGAACCTTATTTCCATCCAAGATCATCTCTCCCACTGCACATAAATATTTTCATTGAAATACGTAATCCTCATTACGTATTTCTTCAAACCATATTTCTGCGAACCATATTTATGCGAACTTTCTGCGAACCCTCTTGTCTTTGCATTTCGTTTTTCTTCGAACCCTCATTATTCAGATATTGATGTTATTAATTTTTTATAATCATTAAAATGCATGTTGAGCTTGTTTAAGATATACTGATACTAATATGTACTTAGAATAATGCATGTTGAGCTTGTTGATGTTATACTAAACTGCATGTTGAACTTGTTGTAGTTAAATGGATACAAACAAAGATTTAGAATGTGAAAATGAAGAAGTTGTCAACACCAATACTTGTGAAAATGAAGTCAAACGTGCAACAATAATGCAAAAAGTCATTAAAGCAAGGAGCAATGACATCAAATTTGAGGTTATACTATACTATACTCTGCTTGCTGTATATTTTTTATCTTTTTTTAATAGCATGTACTTACTATATGAGTTTATTAGGTTGGCTGGAATGAGAGTGGTCAGCCAATTGACCCCAACAGCTCAATGTTTGTAAGTTACATTGGGGCTGTTGTTCAACAAAATATCACAATTACGATTGATAATTGGAGAGATAAGGCGTTGAAGGATGCCAATGATATACTATGGAATGACATTCAAGTAACTTTTTTGATCCACGCTTTTGTCATTTATAATTTTTTTCATTGAAATACTTTACTTAGTCAAACTATATCTTTATTTCGATTGCACACTACTTTTGTTCTTGATTAGGGTAGAAAGAGTTATGTATTGAGAGTTGCTGGGAAAATCCACCGGGGATTTAGATCTCACCTCTCTAATTTCTATCTAAAAGATAGAGAAGGAAATACAAATGATGAAACTCCAAGAATATATAAACATTATATATCAAATGATGAATGGAGTGCATTTGTATCCAAATATTCGAACCCCACATTTATCGTAAGTGATTAATTTATTAGCATTTGTGTTTTATTATTCATATTTGTATCGTATTTTAAATTTTTACACAATTGCTATTTTTTATATAGAATATTTGTACGGAAAATCGCGAAAGGGCAAGAAATTCAACCCACCCATACAAAAAATCACGTATGGGATATGCATGTCTTGATCAAAAACTTGTAAGTAATTAAACATCACTTTTATATAATAAAGTAATTTGTATTATAAATTATAGTGTCTAACTAATATTTTTTTTATGATCTTAACGAATAGCAGCAAGACACCCAATCAGACCAACCGTTGGGTCGTCATATATTGTTGAAGGAAGCGCGTGTAAATAAAGACGGAGTGGTTGACAATGAAAATACGCAAAAAGTAATAGAAATTTGTGTAGGTATATTATCACTTTAATATTTTTTAATATTGTATTTTATCAGTTGAATACTTTTTAATATTGTATTTTAAAAATGCTATTGAACTGATATTTTTAATCCTACATGTATTTTAGGAGACTATCGAACAAATTTCTGAAAATCAAGAGGACAACAAGGATAGTTGCAGGGACATTCTGGGTAAAGTGTTTAATGTCCCTGAGTATTCCAGTCGGGTTAGGGGGAAATGATTTGGCGTAACTCTCAAAAGCTATTTTTCTCAAGAAAAGCGCAAAAATCCTTCCAATGAGGAAGTATTAGAGAAGTTCAAAATCCTTACAGAGCAAGTGGCACTTTTGGTGAAGACGAACAAAGACAAGCAACTCCCGGATCAGCTCCAACATGAAATACAAATTGAGAGTGAAACCGCGAGTTGCAACGTCGGTGTTAAAAGTATTTCCGAGATAATTAATTACTTACTTATGTAATTACTTATGTATTAAATATACTTATACATTAATCGTACTTATGTTTTAACCATTGATTTAGGGTGTCACTCCACGCGTGCTATACTTGTCCTCCCCTACTCATCGGAAGGTGGGAAAAAGAAAATTGTACAATACTTTGGGAGAAGTATTGCACAATACACGGATCCCTGCGGGCCATGTCAAAGTATCACCTATTGTTGCTTTGGAACCAACTGCACCGTTGCCGATACTGGACAACGATGGAGATATGCAGTTTTTGGGCGAAGCAATTGGTAGTCATGTGGCATGGCCCACACATCTTGTTACCCTCGATAAGGTATATTTAATTAATTGAGATGTATGTTTAATTGATATGTATATTTAATTGCTGATTTTTTTTAACTTTAATTTCACATTTATATTTAGATGCTGAAAAAGCCTAAAGGGAATGATAAAAAGATTCCTAAAAACGAATCAATTACATCTCCCAAAAAGGTTTTTCACATTTATTCCCTAAGGTTTATCATTTTTTCAGATTCAATAAACTAATATTTAACTTCATTTTTGTAGATCCAATTAAATAAACCACCCGTACAGCCAAAAAAAGTCAGCAAACCTCAAAAATTGGAGGGTAATAGAGCTGGCAAACTACGAAGGCTGAAGGGTAATAAAGCTGCCAAAGTTGCAGCTAGAAAACTGGATCGGGGACAATCGATCGCTGTTGCTCCTAAAAAAAGTCAGCCATACATTACTAAATACGAGGCATGTCTTGACATCCAAGTAAAAAAGGAACATGGGTAGCAACGACGATTTGCACATCATACCCATGAATAAAGCTATATTTAGAGATGAGTAAGATGAATTTCTTGAAAATGAGCACATTTACGAACTTCTCAACCATAAGGAGCTTAGTGCTACTGTCATGAGCTTGTACATAAGGTAAAAAATATTTTTAATTGTATTTATTGATAATTAATTAAATGTATTGGTAATTAATCTAGTTTAAAATTTTCATTGAAGGTTTTTGCATGAGAAAGTTGTGTGCACGCGAAAATTGTCAAATAAATACTCATTTTTGTCTCCGCATAAGCTGTAGATGTGCAAACTCAATCCAATAAATGTAAAGAATTACATTGTAGATATGTTATTAGGAAATATAGAAAAGGATAAATTGTTCTTCGCACCATATAATTCAACTTACGTAATTATTTATTTATATTTTTTTTAATTGATGAGATTTTAATTGATTAGTTGTGTATAAACAAAATTGCTTAACCAAATTTTTGTTGTTGTAGGGCACATTGGGTGCTATTTGCAATCAATGCGGTCTCTAAAGTTATATACTATTTGGATCCCTTGCATGACAATTACAACAATCACTCTGATATAAAGACTATGTTCGACACGTAAGTAATATTCATTTATTTCTTACATATATATATATATATAATGTGTTTGTTAATGCTATAATAATCACATTTATACATTCGATAGTGCCTTACAAGTTTTTCGAGCTCAAAAAGGTGCTAAAGTGTCGAAGCAAAAGTCTAATAACATCACATAGATCCCAATAAAGGTTTGAAATATATGCCTTTAAATTTTCATTTACAAATATATGCCTTTACGATTGATGCACAAATATTTTATTGACTTATATGTTTTATTTTACCGTGCCCTCGTCAAACAAACAACATCGACTGTGGGTACTATGTATTGTGATTCATGAAGGAGATTGTTGACAAGAATAAAACCATTATCCCATAAAACAGTACGGTATTTATTTAATTATATAATTTTCATATATAAATTATCTATATATTTGATACTAACTTAATATGTTTAATTTATATATTGCAGTACTTTGACAATTCCAGTCCATCATACTCTGAGGAAGATCTAATGGAGTTAAAGGAAGACTGGTGTCAGTATGTGCTTGAAATGAAAATTATTTGATTTTCTGGAAAATAGCATGCTGTTGGGCAAGGGATCTGAATATTATATGGTAGCTAGTGGATATTATGTATATTCTATTAGTTATTATATGTATATGATCATAGGACACAATATGTGAACATGTAGTTAATTAGGTTGTAAATTAGGTTATATATAAGTATCTGAATGTAGTTAATTAGGTTGTAAATTACAAAGTTACAGAGTTACATATATGTTAATTAAATTATAGAGTTCTGTTTTTTGTCTACTGATTGTGTGAACTGCTTATCGTATTTGAATATGTTTTGTTGTTGTGTGAACTGATTCTGGATCAAAATAATTTTGGATAAAAAGATAAAAGACAGCACTTTCTAAAAAAATGCCATAAAAAGCTAAAAAGGGCTTTTCAAAAATTTAATTTACAACGTTTTAAAAAAAAAATTGCACATTTTACAGCGCTTTTTTGAAAAAGCGCTGTAAAATATGCACCTATAATTCATATATTGGGTGTACATTTTACAGCGCTTTTTAAAAAAAACGCTGTAAAATGTACACCCAAAAGTGCTGTAAAATGCACACCTATAATTCATATATTGGGTGTGCATTATACAACGCTTTTTCAAAAAAGCACTGTAAAATGTGCACCTATAATGCATATACTAGGTGCACATTTTACAACGCTTTTTTGAAAAAGTGTTGTAAAAGCGCATCTAATATATGAATTATATGTGTGTATTTTACAACGCTTTTTCAAATAAGCGCTGTAAAATGTGCATAACAAACGCGCATTATATCTACATGTTTTATAGCGCTCTTTGAAAGCACTATTGTATCTTTTACAACGCTCGATTCCACAACGTTTTTTTGTTGTTGAAAAAGCACTGTAAATGTATTAAAAAAAGTGTTGTAAAATCCTATTTTTCGCGTACTGATATTTGTCTTTAGAAGTGATTCAACTTATCTTGATGAAAATGATAAGAATATCAAATATAATCCCATGAGAGCATTTCATTATATTTGTTTAATCAGAGGACAAGTTTAACTTTAATGAGCTGAAGATTTGAGTTGTTGACTTCTTCAAAGTTTTAGGCTCATATGATTAACTTGTAGGTCGTTAACTTTCAACAGAGTATTGACTTGACGATCAACTAAGTAGCCATTATTTTCAGATGAGGATGTATCATAGTTAGCTTGCATTAACCGTATTCAATAGAGACGTATTGAGAACGCATTGATCAAAATAAAACAAATAGTTCTATTATCAAAGTAGTAGAACAATGTCTTTGATTTGATGATTTTCTTTTTTTGTACAATAGAGAATCCATCGTGAAGTATTTAAAACATACATTAGAGAAAATTTGGGATAGGTGTATTTATATTTTGTTTGATCTTAATTATTCAAAATCACATGCTTCCTTGTACAGAATGGCTTGAGCTTCTAAAGGATAGGTTAGAAATGGAATGCTTTATTAATAGTACCCTGATTTAATATATGCATATTTACTTTGATTAATATTTCAGTTAGATTTGGGATTACTGAGTTTATGTGAACTTACCAAGTATTGTGGATGTTTATTTTAGATTGTCAAGGAAATTGAATTTTTATGGTGCATATAGGACAAAGTTAATGTGTTAGTTTTAAAGGTGTTGTTTTCTTATCGGAGTTGGACATGTGAAATGTTTTGTTTACGCGATTAAAAACCAAAACACCAAATCGAACTCTCTCCTCATATATCCTATTATGATAAGAGAATAGGACTAACAACAATACAACATCACTTAAACTTTTTGCATCCTAAAAAATTAGTCACTTACATTTTTTATTTGTATGATTTCTTTTTTTCTTTTCATTTCACCCATATGATCGTGTTTAATATTTCTTTAGTATAAGCAAAAACCCATTAGATATCTTTTATTTTATTCAATTTATTGTTAACAGTTCAATTATTATTTAACATTTTCAGTTTAATAAGGAAGAAGACAACGGAAAAATGTTTTACATGATGTACTAGTAAATTGAAATTAACAAGCAAAGTAAAGATTCTTTTCTTTAGCTACACAACTCCAATTAATAAATCAATTAATATATAGTCTTGAAGATATATATTCTCATATATCAATTACTCTTTAGTCTCTCAATTTTATACTTCGCTTGTCATCTAAACAAAGTTTCATCACATGAGATGTTGAAGCATCAGATTCTATGGTTATAAAATAGCCTCAATTGATGAATGCTAATGCATATTTAGGAGCACAAACAAACTTAATCTAGCTATCTAGTAATATTATTACACCATTTGAAAAAAAACTTCATTTTTGTCACTATGAAACATTTGGTGATCGATGATAGTGGCAACATACTACCTGGACAATTACATAATGTTTTAGAGCGTTACACATGGGAAGGTAAATGGGAAAATGTGATCGTGATGTACTACAATTTTCCGAAGCAGTTACACACAAATTTTTTTTTAAAGTTAAATGGTACAGCTTTGCACGTAGCAATCGATTTAAAGAAAGAATATGTTGTTAAAGAGCTTTTAAATGCAATTTTGACACACAATGTGCATAATAAAGATGAATGGGGTGATGATCAAACGGCGTTGAAAATGACAAACGAGAGAGGAGATACACCATTACACATTGCAGCATCAAGGGGTTTTGCTACAATATGTAGCTGGATCATAGGAATAAATTATGAGAGGATAGATTTGTTGAGTATTAGAAATAATTATGGAGAGACACCACTTTTTCAAGCTGCTGTTAATTGTAGAATAAAAACATTTGTTTACCTTTCTGATATTTTTAAAAAGAAAGTCCTCTTGCAAGTTCCTGTGCGAGATGATGGTGATAGTGTGAAGCGAGATCTTGTGAAGCAAGATCATCTTGTACGAGGTGATGGTGATAGTGTTCTTCATGTTGCAATCCGGGGAGAATATTTTGGTAATTTATAATAAGATATACTTTGTGCTATATATATATATATATATCATGCAAAAATATAATCTAAAACTAATCATTTGTACTTCAATTGACAAATACCCGAAAATTAGATTGAATAATATATTTTAAGTTAAAAAAATAATATGACTCAATTTACAAATAAAAATGTGTTCATATCTATTTTTTTTCATAAATGAATAATTATTTTTCTTAATATTTTGTTGGTCTAGTATATAATGCCTATTTAATTTAAATTAACTTATATATGTATATAAAAAAAATGTGTTTTGGTGGTTTGTAAGAGAAATATAGATATAGTAGAAATAACGAGGTCATAAGTTCAACTGTCTCTTACACAAACTAATTAATAACAATTAAATTTCTCCTTTAAAAAAAACATATATATAGTTTATGAATACTAATCCTCTTTAACTAAAATAATTCTATATTACTGAAAAAAATTAATGTGAAATATGAATATGAAAAATTTAACTTATGGTATAGTAGCCTCTTCTTCCATATTAGGGATGGTTGTTCTGTTTTATTTCATCCTTATTTTAGTGTTGTTTAGACCTTATTTGTATTTGGTTTTTTTATATTCTTTTTTTAATTATATTATTCTTTTGTTCAATAAAAAAAAAATACAATTTACTCTCTCTCTCACACACTCTACACCATATATTTGGGCTATAATTGGATACATATATGTTTTGTAACAGATTTGGCAATGATAATAGTAAATGAGTATGGTTTCCTGAGCAGACATTTGAACTACGAGCGATCTACTCCTCTGGAAGTCCTTGCCACTAAACCTTCAGCCTTCAAAAGGGCAAGCCACCTTTCATGGTATAAGCGAATCCTATACCACTGTAAGTAACCTCATTGTATAATTAAAGATTAAATATATTTTTAGTCACAATAAAATTTATGATTTTTTAAATTTAATTATTGCAAAAAGTTTATCTACTTTTAATCTATATTTTATTTTTATAAGAACTAAAAGCACTCAATTTTTATAAAAATTAAAATAGAAACTAAAATTGATTAAAATTTATGTATGGAATAAACATAAAATGCATGTGTTTTATAGATACAAAAAATATTTTAATTTTAATTTGTGTTTGTTGTTAATTAAGGCATTTATATGGAACTGGATGCTGAAAGAACAAAGACGTCTTGTTTGAGAGAGATGGAAGCTAATCAAAATTCTAATAAGATGAAGCTTCTAGATAACAATACTGCTTTATGTGATTTCTCTACTGAATGGTTAACGGGTAATGTCATATGGAATCTCATGCCACTAGTTTTTCTTATTTTTTTCTTTATAATTATTTTTTTACATTTACTAACATATATGCTTTAATGTGTCTTCAAAGATACAACATTATATATATTATTATTGGTTCCCCAAAAGGAATACTATAGCATAAGCATGTCAAAAGAAGGAATTAACTTAGCTTATGTCATAAGCTTTTATGGCCTTTTTGTAATCCTAATTAGGTGTTTGAGATGTGATCCTCTATACAATTAGGCATGTTGCATAGTCATTAGATGTAATTAATTTTTTTTTTATCATTAGTATACTTCAATTGTGATTGAGGATTAAAACAAGTGAATTTGTATGTATTATAGTTTTAATTTACTAACTTAATTTTTCAATAAATATGGGATTGCATTACTAATCAATGGTTAAAATATTTTTCTTTTGTCAGGAGTAAATACTAAAGAACAGATGGATCAATTCTTCGACAATGAAACTCACTTGTTTCTCTTTGACAAAGAGAAACATCAAGTTAGATCTTTGCCACCAAATTATGCAACCTTTCAACAATTTGTTAAGTCGGCATATGTTCATATTCTTGGTCTTTCAAAAAAGAAGAAACAGCTCGACCCTGAAAATCCATCAAATGACAATCATCGGCCATTTAAATCAGAGAAACATCAAGTTGGATCTTTTCCATCAAATTATGAAACCTTTCAACAATTTGTGATGTCTGCATATGTTCATATTCTTGGCCTTTCACCAAAAGGTATGTACATATATGTTTTCTATATGGTGGCTACTTTTGTATAATTGTTATCTCTATCACATTATTTTTTATTGGCATTGTTAATTTTTTTATCACATGCATCAAGTCAAATCATGTTATGATGTCACTTTTGTGAAATTAATTTTAATAAATATTTACAAGGGTTTAATTTAATGAGTTAAAAACATACTACTTGTGATAGTGAGTCATTAAATGTTTATTACTTGGATACTAATTCAACAAGATTATTAATTGGTCCTCATTCAATCAATGTTCGTTTTTAAAGGGGTAAAGGATGTGAAGATTGCAAAGACAAAGCATGAATGGAGTAGTCAATTATTGAAGGCATTAATGAAAACACCTTTTGAATCATTCACAGGAGGAGATGGTGAGATGCCAACTGACATAAATATTGATCTTGACATGTACGTCATGTATCGTCATTGGACAGGAAAAACTGATAGTGAAATTGATATAAAAGATACACCCTTTTTGTAGCAGCTAGAAATGGAATAGTTGAACTGGTGAATGAAATTTTAAAAGAAATACCAAGTGCTATACATAACATAAACTCAAAGAAAGAAAATGCGTTGCATCTTGCAGTGAAGTATAGGCATCCAGTTATTGTTGAGACTTTGAAAAAGCATTCAGACCCAGAAGTTTGGAATAATATGTTACTAGCAGTTGATAAAGATGAGAATACTATATTGCATTTGGCTGCTGATGTATTAGATGTTGCTAAACCTTTGCAGATTTCTGGTTCTGCCTTGCAAATGATATGGGATATTAAATGGTTTCAGGTACATACAATTACAATCTTATGTCTAATCTTTCATTCTTTTACATAAATTTTTGTATCATTAATTGTAAATTAGATTTGTTAGAACACCTTTCAGTTCAAAGGAACAAAGATACAATAACTTTAAAACATAAAAGAAACAATCTATAGTGTTTTAACACAAAATTTAACCAATTATGCTTACATCTTATACTACAATACAATTACAATATATTTCTATTAAGATAAATATGTTTTTTTATGGGGTCAATCATACATATTAATAATATCATTAAAAATATTTAACTTTAATTAAAACTACTTCAAATCATACATATGATTGACTGTAATTTACTAACAAAATAAAATTTTAATTTTGTTCAAACAAACTGTGTTAAAATTAAACTCAATAAAATTCTAGATGAGCTTATAAACACTTTTTGGTAATTGTAAAATCATGTCGATTTCGAGAAATTTCTTCAAAGGAAAAGCTATTGTAAATTTATTTTTCTGTTCCAAGTGAAAATGTTTATATATGTTGATCCATTTGCTCTTTCTTTTTTCTTCCTTGATCAGTATATCAAAGGCCTTGTGCCACAACACTTCTACTTCATAAAAAACAACATCGCTAGCGAAACACCAAACAACCAAACACCCGGCGAAATCTTCAGAAGCAAACACGTAACTCTTATAGGTGAAAGCAACACCTGGCTAAAAGATACATCTGAATCCTGTTCCGTCGTGGCAGCACTCGTTGCTGGTGTTTCCTTTGCCACAGCGAGCGCCGTCCCTGGCGGAACAACAGATGAAGGAACACCAACACTAGAAGGCAAACCTGCATTCGATATATTCGCCATTTCTTCACTAGTCGGTCTTTGTTTCTCTGTCACCGGACTAATCATGTTCCTTACGATTCTAACTTCTCGAAGACAAATCAATGATTTTCGAAGAGATTTGCCGCTGAAACTTCTACTCGGGTTAACCTCTCTTTTTGTGGCGATTGCTTCGATGTTTGTTTCGTTCTGCACTGGACATTTTTTTCTGGTTAATCATAAATATAAATCGCTGATATTTCCACTTTACGGAGCTACTTGTATACCTGTGACTTTCTATGCTGTTGCACAGTTTCCTCTATACTATGATCTTCTTATAGCCATTTTCACCGAGATTCCAGTGAGAACTGCTCAAGATGACAAATTATAAATGTTTGTGTATCATTTTTGGAACAATGAATTAACCAGTGTGGAGTTGGATTTTATTTTGTTTGTTTTATCTTCCATTTCTATATGAATGAGCCGACCCATAAATAAGTAAGGTTTAATTAAAAATTATGTCGTTCAAGTATGGATTTGGATATATTTATATGTAATACTTAAAGCTTTTGATTATGTTTGTATTGAAGTAATTGGTTAATTTGTTTAACTAGAGAATGTAATTAGGTTTGAGCTTTTGTATGGTAATCACATTATATACGAGTGTTGGAAAAAAAAGTTCTATTTGGTTTTTGTTGTTTTTAGTTTTAATTATTGCTAAATTTGTGTTTAAGTTAAGAAAATTTCATATATTCTTAATCCATTGAGTAAATAGACCAAACAAAATGACTCAATTTTTAAAATCTTATTTAACCTAAAAACATTTACAATGTCACCTCCTCTTATTAATCTCAAGTTAAATAACTAAATAGACACCCACATTTTGGTGTTAAAAAAATATCAGAATGATGTTCATTTAAGTACCTTCTAAATTTTCATTTTTTTACAATGAAATTTAATTAAAAAAAATAGAAATGAATATTATTTTTTTATTTTCTTAACATTTCATTAATAATAATATCTTCAATATAAAGAGAAATTTCAATAAAAATGTGATGATCAGTTAAAGATGTGATTATCTCTTTAAGAGCATGAATTATCCTGTTGATTTGTCTTCAAATAAACTCTACATTTGAGTTTTGAAAGACGAAATATAAAATAAAACGATAATTAGATATAATAGCACCAAATTGAAACATCCACTTAAGCTTGATGAAACTTGACTACTCGATTCCGTCCCTAGATTCTTGTTCTTTTAATTTTGGATACATTATTAAGAAGTAATAAATTTAGGTATGTTTAGTATTTCACACCCTTCATTCATTAAGTAAAAATAAAATCAATTTAATGCATACTTTTGGATTACAAAGTGTACAAAAGAAAATAATATTATTAATTGTATCTTGATTTTCTAAAAGAACCAAAACTTTGGGACAAAAATCAAATGCTTAAAGGACCAAAGATGGAAAATGGAGGGAGTACACATTTGGAGTCCAACTTGAACTCGACTTTTTCTATTTCAAGCTTTTGAACCCATTGCAAAGCACAAATAAATCCATAAACTTCACCTTCCACAGTTTTTGCTAGAACAAAATTACCACAATCGTCACGAATGCACATTCCGATACCAACTCTATTTTGCAACGGCGAAAAAGAAGCATTAACATTGCATTTGCATCTACCCTATCGTTGATTTTTTCCATACATTTCATACAACACAAGAGCAATTCGGGCTTTTTGAATTTAATGTATTAGCTAGTCGTAAAGTTTTGAAGTGAGGCATCAACAATAGTGAGACAAATATAAGTGTAAAGATAATAAATATTATTTTATTTTGGTTTAATTTTTCTCAAAAATTAAAAATTACTTTTAATTTTTGGAGAAATTGAATTTAAATTTAATAATTTTTTTTTAGAGACTAAAAATTAGTTTTCAGTCATTTTTCTTAACCTCAAAATGTGCTCTAAAAAGAGAGAAGTCAAAAAATGATATTTTATTAATAAGAGAAAAATATTATTTTGTATAAAATAAAAATAATATGACAATAATGTTTGGTAATTTATACTCTTTGGCACTCTTAGAGCCAAATTTTATACACATGAAGTCATAATGCACATGTTTGAGACAAATTTTAACATGAAGTCAGAGCTGGTCCATCGGAAGGCCAGCAAAGCATCCTTGAAAATTAATTTTTATACTAAATAAAAAGGCCACAAAAATTAAATTAATATGAAATTTCTGCATTGTGATATTTTGAAAACTAAAAATAATAAAATTTTGTATAAATTTAACCTACATTATCTTAATAAATATTAAATTAATTGATTTTATCATATCAATTGTAAAAAAAAATATTTTAAAATAATGATATTAATTTAATAAATAAATTTAAGACATAAATGTCAACTTAAACATATTTAAAACTTACAACTACAAAAAAAACCCAAATGTTTTATCGAATCACAAAAGGGCTAAACAGAACATGCAACCTTGAGAATATTGACAATTAGTAGTTGATGTTGAAAGATTTTATCGGTAGAGAAATATGGTTTGTTAAATTTATTGATATAGATTTATTTAAAATGAATTTTTAAGATATTTTTTTTCATTACATTACGTTCAAAAGTTATCCAACTAAGAAATATGTGGAAGATGGTTGGTTTTATTCTTAATATTTGAATAAAATATTTTATTTTTGTTGCAATCATTTAATGTTCCTTTTAGTATAAGTATATTGGCAAATGAAGTAGAGAATTAAGAAATATTAGTTATAACAGGAAAAATCACGGAACAAATAGTTAACTCATTCTTAACATGAGAAATATCTATTATATATATATATATATATATATATATATATATATATATATATTAAAATAGACTCATACATCTCATTACGATATGTCATCAAATATTATTACCTCATTCAAATATTGTCATATTAAAAAAATCTAATGTGACACATCTAACAAGCACTTATTCTCTTTCTTATTATCATACTTTTAATTTGTTTTTAGCACAAATTTTATTACATTTTTTTTTTCATATAATATTTTGTAGAACTATTCATATGTCATAAGTTACAAATTATAATACAATAGATATCAGTTATCAATTATCAGTTATCAATTATTCCACAGTTCCTTTGTCATTACTGATAACGGTTCTTTTCTTTATATGGTTTTAACTCTTAATTAATATATTGGGTCATTTTAAAGATTTTCTCAACAGATAAATATATGACTATAATTAGTGTAAGTTATTTTATATCTCAAAATAGTAAGACAATGACATATATGATTATTTACCTGCTTTCAAACTTTTTTCTTTTAGATAAACAAAAAGAGTGAGAATTCTTATATTTTTTAGTTTACATCTTATTTTCTCAGCAGTTAAATACATGACTATAATTAGTGTAAGTTATTTTATATTTCGAAATGGGAAGACAATGGCATATATATCATTTACATGCCTTTCAAACATTTTTTTTTTTAAATAAACAAAAAGTGTGAGAATTTTTACATTTTTTAGTTTACATCTTTGAGTTTTAATTGTATTTATATACTTTGATAGAAAATGTGTATGTCTTTTGA
>JBBPBS010000247.1:2402812-2421781 GCA_037974835.1 Cicer judaicum
TTGTCTTCATCAACCAAATAAAATGTAAAGATAGTAGATACTAAATCATTCCCGTGTAATTTTCTCAAAAATTTAAAGTTTTTTTTTTTTTTTATAAATTGAATTTGAGTCTCACATCTTTTTGTTAACTTTGAGTCTCACATCCTCTTATTAATAAATTTTTTTAGGGACTAAAAATGAGTTTTCAGTAATTTTTCTTAATCTAAAATGTGCTCTAAAATGAGAGTAGTAAGAAAAAATGATATTTTTTTTATAAGAACAAAATGTTGTTTTGTATAAAAAGAAAAAATAATATGAGAATAATGTCGGTTATGTATATACTCTTTGGCACTCTTAGGACCGGGCATAACACATACAAATGTTTGACGCAAATTTTAATATGAAGTCTTTTAAAGTTTATAATAATATTTAAATTTAATTTATATACACTATTAATCATCAGTGTAAAGAGTTTTTAAACTTTAAATCAATTACAATAGTTTGATTATTAGTAATGTTTGATTTTTGTAATAACCACTTATAGAGTAGTCATGATTTGTGGATTGATTAGTGTATACAAATTAAACTCGTAATATTTTAGTAAAATTACTAAATTTTTTAATAAGGAATTATGTTTAGACACTTGAAGATATAAAATTATTTATTGAATTGATGTAATTTATTTTTTATAATACAATTGATCATAAAGTCAATTGATTTTAATATTTATTGAGAAGATATTAATTTTAAGATTTTTTTTTGTTTCTATTTTTGTTTTTTTAAACGAAATAATATATATCACATAAAATAATATACACAAGTGCGAGATTTCGAATTCAAATTAGAATATAATGTTAGAATTTAACAATGCGGAATTTGTCAGTTTTTTTGTGTCAAAAAGCTTGTAAAATGTAAAGACAACTACAAATCAATAGTTCATAAAAAAGAAGACAACGGAAAAACGTTTTACACGATATAATAACAAATTGAAATTAACAAGCAAAGTAAAGATTTGTTTCCTCTCATACTTCTTTAGTTACACAACTTTATTCTTCCCTTGTCATCTAAATAAAGTTTTATCACATGAGATATTGAAGCATCAGATTCTATGGTTATAAAATAGCCCCAATTGATGAATGCTAATAAATATTTAGGAGCACAAACAAAATTTTTCTAGCTATCTAGTAACATTATTAATACGAATCATTTACCCCATTTGAAAAAAAAAAACTTCATTTTTGTTACTATGACACCAAACATTTCAACCAACCAACTAATAAATTCTTTAGAGCAATACACATTGCAAGGTAAATGGAAAAAAGTGATCGTGACCAATGTACTACAAATTTCCGAAAGAGTTACACACAATTAATTTTGTAAAGTTAAATGACACAGTTCTACATATAGCGATCAATTTAAACAATGAATATGTTGTTAAAGAGCTTTTGAATGCTATTTTGACACATAATTTTGGTGCTAGCGACCATCAAAGGGTTAAGGCATTGGAAGTGAAACATGAGAGAGGAGACACACCATTACACTATGAACCATCAAGGGGGTTGGCTATAATATGTAAGTGGATCATTGGATTCCATGAAGAGAGAATATATTTGTTGCTTGATAAAAATAATATTGGAGAGACACCACTTTTTCAAGCCGTTGTTAATTGCAGAAAACAAACATTTGCTTACCTTTCTCATATGTCTAAAGAGAGAACCACTTTCCTAGATCTTGTATGAGATGATGGTGATAGTATTCTTCACGCTACAATCCAGAGAGAATATTTTGGTAATTTTTAGTAACCTAAACTTGTATTAGAAATATATAACCTAAAACTAATCATTTGAGCTCACATTGTTTTCTCGACATAATTGACAATGTTATATCGTTAGACTTAATATTTTGTCTCATATTAACAAAAAAAAAAAACATGACTTCATTTATGGATAAAATAAAAGTCATATTTTTTTCTTCATATTTAATTAATTTTTAAATCATTAAAATTTTGGATTAATTTTTTTATTTTCTTAATATTTTGTTGGTATAGTATATAAATTCTATCTAACTTGAATAAATTTATATATATAGATATAAGATGTATTTGGGGATTTGAGAGAGGAACGTAGAGATAAGAGTAATAAGGAAGTCATGAGTTTAATTTAATGTAAAATTTAATTAAATGTGAAATAAGAGTACTCTTTAACTGAAATAATTCTATAGTACTGTAAACTTCAATTTAATGTGAAATAAGAGTATACAGAATTTAAATTATGGTATAGCAGCATCTTCTTCCATATTAGGGATGATTGCTCTGTTTTATTTTGTCCTTATTTTAGTGTTGTTTATGTTGAAATGTAATTCATAAACTGTTATGTTGTAAACTAATTGTGAGTTAATTACAAATTAGTTAGTTAGTTATTGTTGTAGATAACTTGCTTAAAAACAATTTTGTAACTGATATAAAACACAGCTTTGTAGCATGAATGTAAACACCAGAATTTCATCTCAATTTCTTCTTCCTCTGATTTTCTGTTTTTGCTGTGCCTGGACTGTGCTTATCACAATTCATAATTCCAACAATTGACATCTAGAGTCTGGTTCAATCTAAGAGAAACACGAGTGAAAAGTGAGGGGAACAATAAAGGGAAACACTAAGTGATAAAATTCTGGATAGGCAAGATGAATAGCAATGGTTTTGGATCAAATATTCTGGTTCTTGATGGCAAGAACTGGATTCGATGGAGTGCCTTGATGAAATCTTTATTTGGAGCACAAGAAGTAAGTGAAATTGTGCATGATGGCTATGAATATTTGGTGGGGAATCCAACTGATGCACAGAGGACTGCATTCAAGGAAGCCAAGAAGAAAGACTGCAAAGCTTTTTTCTACATTCAACAAAATGTTGACAATCAGCATTTTGAGAAGATTTCTAACGCAACAAGATCCAAAGAAGCATGGGACATCTTAGAAAACTATCACACTAGTGGAGAAAAGGTGAAGCAAGTGAAGCTACAATCCTATAGAAGAAAATATGAGATGATGCAGATGGAAGCAGATCAAAAAGTAAGTGATTACTTCCCAAAATTAACAGCCATTGTCAACCATATGAGAAATTGTGGAGAGAACATTACAGATAAGATGGTAGTAGAAAAGGTGATGAGATCTTTAAGTCCAAAGTTTGATTTCATAGTTGTAGCTATTCAAGAAGCAAAGGATGTGAAAACTATGAAAATTGAAGAGCTGCAAAATTCACTGGAAGCACATGAGCTGTTGGTGCTTGATAGAAGTTCTGAAAGATCAGTACAACAAGCATTTCAAGTTCTAACTTCAAAAAAGGAGGGAAATCAGAAAGATTTCAAGAAGAAGGGAAAAAGCAAAGCAAATTGGTCCAACAGTGGAAAAAATAAGATTGAAGACAAAGCTAAATCTTCAAGAAGAGGTTTTGGCAGAAGTCAGAACAAGATGAGGGAATTTGACAAAAGTAAGGTACAATGCTTTAACTTTGAGAAGCATGGGCACTTTGCTGAAGAATATTGGTTCAAGAAAGATCAAAAGAGTGATGAAGAAGCAAATATGGCTCATGGAGATGAGTCCAGCATAGTGTTGATGATGGCTACTACAAGTGATGAGAAGATTAAGAATGAAGAGTGGTTTCTTGACTCTGGATGCTCAAACCACATGACATCACATAGAGAGTGGTTGACAAGCTTTGATACTAGCAAGAAAACAAGCATCAAGCTGGCTGACAGTAGAAACCTTGTGGTTGAAGGCAGTGGAAACATAGTGATCAGAAGCAATGGTGAAAAAAGAATCATTATTAAAGATGTAATGTATGTTCTTGAGATGAAGTGTAATCTCATGAGCGTTGGCCAACTGGTGGAGAAGGGATTCTCAGTAACTATGAATGGTGACGCCTTGAAGTTGTTTGATGAAAAGAAGAACTTGGTGCTCAAATCAAACATGTCAAAGAATAGAACATACAGATGCAACATCTCAAGTGAAAGAATGATGTGCCTATTTGCAGTAGGGAGTGAAGATGTTGAAGACTTATGGCACAAGAGGTATGGTAACTTAAATTTTAGAAGTCTTAGTGATTTGAATTCTAAGGGATTGGTGTATGGCCTGCTAAAACTGAATGGCAGAAAAGCCATTTGTGTAGTATGTGTGAAAAGTAAGCAAAGTAGATGCTCATTTGGTCCTGAAGCATCTAAAAGAGCCAATGTAGCACTTCAAGTAGTTTACTCTGATATATGTGGTCCTTTTGAAGTATCTTCATTGGGGGGAAGCAAATACTTTATCACATTTGTGGATGAATGTACAAGAATGATATGGCTTAATGATTGCGAATTGATTTATGATAATGCAGTAAATGATGAAGGTGATATCATTCACTTTGCATTATTAGCAGATGATAAACCTCTCAATTATAAAGAGGCACTAAAGATAGAGGTATGGAAGAAAGCTATGATGGAAGAACTTCAATCAATTGAGAAAAATCACACCTGGGAGCTAGTAAATCTGTCAGATGAGAAAAAGAAAATTGATGTGAAGTGGGTCTTCAAAATGAAATTAAATCCTGATGGAAAAATTTCAAAGCACAAGGCCAGGTTGGTGGCCAGAGGTTTCCTACAAAAACATGGTATTAATTACAATGAAGTGTTTCCTCCAGTTGCAAGGCTTGAAACTGTAAGACTAGTAGTAGCTCTAGCTTGCAAGAGAAGGTGGTCACTCTACCAATTAGATGTAAAATCAGCCTTTTTAAATGGTCCACTTGAAGAGGTTGTGTTTGTGTCACAGCCTCCTAGTTTTGGAATACAAGGCAAAGAAAATATGGTATACATACTCCATAAGACTTTGTATGGCTTGAAGCAGGCCCCTAGAGCCTGGAACAAGAGGATTGATCAGTTTTTGATTCAGATAGGCTTCAAAAAGTGTTCAGCAGAGTTTGGAGTATATGTGCAGAATCAAGTGAAGAAGAAACCATGATAATCTGCCTATAAGTGGATGGGAAGATTGCAAAGATTGCAAAGAAGTGGATGTGAAGAAACAAGATTATTAAAGAATTATTAATTGGTCCTGATTCCAATAATGTTCCTTTTTTAAGGGGATGTGAAGATTGCAAAGAAGAAGCATGAATGGAGTAGTCAATTATTGAAGGCATTAATGAAAAGACCTTATGAAGTATGTTGGGGTATTCAATTATGAGTCTTTAATATCACATTGACCAGGAATGGAGGCTGTATGGGATATATAAGGAGAATGACTCATACATCTAATGCCTTAAGGTTTTGGATTGATATGTGGTGTCTAAGTTTCTTATGAATTCTTGTTTAGCCCATTCCGAATGTCGGGCTCCCCCGAACTTCCCAACAAGTGGTATTAGAGCCTGGTTTGGCTTGACGGGGGAGCTAAGAAAAAGACTTGGATCAAGTCTAGTGATGGATCAAAAAGGACAAGTCTAGTGGTGGACCAAAAAGGACTCGAATCAAGTGGACCAAGTCTAGTGGTGGGGACTTATAATTGAAGGAGAGATTCTTGGGTATTCAATTATGAGTGGTTAGTCTCACATTGACCAAGAATGGAGACTGTATTAGATATATAACAAAGCTGACATGTACAACATTTTTCAGAATGGAATGCTTAAGAAAACAAGAAACAAAATCTGAAAATGAAATTAGTAAAAAAGATACACCCTTTTTGGTAGCAGCTAGAAATGGAATCGTTGAAATGGTGAATGAAATTTTAATTAAAATACCAAGTGCTATATATAGCACAAACTCAAAGAAAGAAAATGTGTTGCATGTTGCAGTGAAGTATAGGCAACGAGTTGTTTTTGATACTTTGAGAAAGCGTTCAGACCCAGAAGTTTGGAATAATTTGTTACTAGCAGTTGATACATATGAGAATAATATATTGCATTTGGCTGCTGATGTATTATAAACCTCTGCATATTGCTGGTTCAGCCTTACAAATGATGTGGGATATTAAATGGTTTGAGGTACATACAATTACAATCCTATGTCTAATCTTTTATTCTTTTACATATTTTTTTTTATTTTTTTTCTAAATTAGATTTGTAAGAGTATCCCTCGATCAAAGGAAACAAAGATACAATAACGCTAAAACATAAAAGAAAGAACATATAATGTTTGATCAAAAAATTTAACCAATTATGCTTACATATCAGACTGCAATACAACTTTAATACATATCTATTAAGATAAAAAAAATTTATGGTATCAATCAATCATACCGTTGAGAAATTCC
This sequence comes from Cicer judaicum, assembly GCA_037974835.1. Lineage (NCBI taxonomy): Eukaryota > Viridiplantae > Streptophyta > Magnoliopsida > Fabales > Fabaceae > Cicer > Cicer judaicum. Next base: position 2,409,059 of record JBBPBS010000247.1, read on the forward strand.
TTGAAGCAAAAGCTATAGTAATTTTTCTTCTCTGTCAAGTGATAATGTTTATAAATGTTGATCCATATTTTCTACCTTGATCAGTATATCAAAAGCCTTGTGCCACAACACTTCTATTTCATGAGAAACAACATCCGGCAAACAACACACATCCAGAGCACTAGCGAAACACCATGGAACCAAACACCAGGCGAACTCTTCAGAAGCAAACACATAGGACTTATACAAGACAGCAACAACTGGATAAATAAGATATCTGAATCCTGCTCCGTCGTGGCAGTACTCATTGCTGGTCTTTCCTTCTCCACACTAAGTGCTGTCCCCGGCGGAACAACAAATGATGGCAGACCAACACTAGAAGGCAAACCTGCATTAGATATATTTTCCATTTCTTCGCTCATCGGTCTTTGTTTCTCTGTCTCCGGACTAATCATGTTCCTTTCCATTCTAACTTCTCGAAAACGAGTCAAAGATTTTCAAATAGATTTGCCGCTGAAACTTCTTATCGGGTTAAACTCTCTTTTTGTGTCCATTGCTGCGATGTTTGTTTCGTTCTTCACTAGACAATTTTTTCTACTTAATCATAAATATCAATCGGTGATATTTCTAATTTATGAAGTTACTTGTTTTCCTGTGACTTTCTATGCTTTTGCACAATTTTCTGTGCTATGATCTTCTTAAAGCTATTTTAATTAAGATTCCAGTGACAACTGATAAAGGTGATAAATTATAAATGTTTTTGTATCATTTTTGGAACAATTAATAAACCAGTATGGAGTTGAATTTTATATTTTTGGTTTTAGTCCTCCATTTCTATATAAATGGATCGACCCATTAAGTAAAATTTAATTAAAAATTGTTTCATTCAAGTATGGAGTTGAATATATTGATATGTAATACTTAAAGCTTTTGATTTTTTGTTTTGTTTTTATTATGTTTGTAACGATGTAATTGGTTTGTTTAATGAGAAAATGTAATAGATTTGAGCTTTTGTAACGGTAATCACATTATATACAAGTTTTGGAAAAAACTCTATTTGGTTTTTGTTGTTTCTAGTTTTAATTATAGCTTTGTTACTAAATTTGTGTATAAGGAGAGAAAATTTCAGATATTTTTAATCCATTGGAGGAAATAGACTAAACAATAGTGACTCAATTTTTTAAAGTCTAAATCTAACTTAATAACATTTACAATGTCACCTCCTCCATTAACTCTTACTTTATATATCTAAATAAACACCCTCATTTTGGTGTTAAAAAATATTAGTATGATGTTTATTTAAGTTTCCTCTATTTTCACTATTTTCACTTTTAGAGAATCAATTTAATTAAAAAATAGAAATGAATACTATTTTTTTTCATAGTATTTATTTATTTATACTAAAATCAATTTTAAATTTTATGTTGCATTTGCACACACATCTATGTCACATTATGTGTGACACAATCTTAATTCACATATACGTAATTAATATTATTTTTCTATTGTCAATTATTGTTCAAGATCATATATCAATATTATTAGATAGGAAATGAGTTTTTTTTAATGTGTCTCCCATAACATTTTTTTTTATAATTAAAAAATGCAAAGCGTAATTGTAACAACAAAAAATTGAATAATATTAAATATTTGAAAATGAAGAACTTCTATCTATTTCATTATTGGCTCGAAACTTTCTGTGTCTTAAACATTCACAAACTTTTGTTGTCTATAATTTTTTCAACCACTCATGAAATTTTTTGACCGTGTCAAAAAATTATTTGAACAATTCCAAGACACACTCAAATGAATTGTTTCAATATTTTTTATTTAACAAACTATCATTCACTAATGAATATTATAATATATCACAAAGCACACAATATTATTTAGTGCATGCTTAGATCGACAGTGAGAGTGACATAATTAGGATGAACATCTAAAATTGAAAACGTGAAAAATACATAAATTTATAAATCTAATGTTTCAAAACTAATATAAATTATATAAAATGAAGAAATATTATAGATAAATATATAATTTTAACAATAAAAAAATGCATAACTATTTGATAAATATATTATTAGAAGAACCATTTCAATGAAATCAAATAGCTTGAAAATCAATTTCATATTCAAATATATTTTGCATGAATTGTATTTGTCAACAAAGTTTTATTTATTTATTTTTTTTACTAAAGCAAATCTAACTTATATATAATTATTCAAAAATATATTTATCTTTAAGTAAATAAACACTTAAATATATTTTACTGTAAAATAAAATTAATATTACTTTTAAATTATATATTATTGTTATTTTATATTCAGTAATATATTAAATTCTACCGTGTAACTCGCATATTAGTATCTAGTTAAATTAGATTTGCTCGACTAAAGTTTGAGAAAAGGTTATTGTTCTTTGTGGACTTAGGTGACGATTTCAACGGGTTTATTCCTTATACATATATAATCGAATTGTGGGAAGTGTATTCATTATCTTTTGTTAGCTCAAAGAGTTTAGGACTCTCTTCGTCCCTAAATATAGGACTATAATGAAAATTTTCTTTGTTTCTTTTATATAACTCCTCAAATTTTCAACATTGTTAATTATTTTTTTACCAACAATACCCCTAATTATATAATCTATTTTTCTACGACATGTAATAAATTTATGCAAAAGTGTAAACAAAATTTCTTTCCTGAAGAGTAAACTTGTAATCTATATGAGGTTCTATATTTGGAAAGAGAAGAAGAATTAGTTTTTATTTATGTTGGAATTGTGGCATATGTATATGACATGTTGATTTGGAAAACAGGAACAACACCAAAGAGAGGCAGCTAATGGAATTTCTATGACAGCTATGTCTGTTTTCAAAGCTATTGGTCCTGCTGCAGGTGGTACAATTTGAGTGCTATTGTAATTTTCTCAGCTTTTGTTTGACTTACCTGTCAAAGTTCAAAACTGTAAATGCAACAAATCTCTACAATATATATGTTAGTATTTCAAATGACAATTGCTATAAAACTTGAACATTAATGTATAGGTTTCATATATGATCTATAATATAGATTATCTGATTCATATGTCAATGAAACTATATGCCATATAGTAGAAGTTTAGGTCCACATGACTTTTTTATATAAGTTATAATATATTAAAATTCATTATCAACTTTCTTTTTCTTATGATCTTGGTCAATGCAGATTAACTTGGTCACAAAAACGTAGGGATGCTTCTTTCCTTCCAGGTACAATGCTGAACCTTAAATGGTCAATAATTATCTAACTTTAAATGCCAACTTCTTTTTCTTTTCAACTTAGGTGTCCATTATTAGGAAATTAGGAATTAACACAAACAATATTTTCCAAAATCACAGAGTCTTTTTATTCAACAAAATAAATTGATATTTAAAGTGTATTATTAATTGACAACTTATTATTGTGCATTTCATTGCAGGCTCTCAAATGGTCTTTTTTTTCTTTAATTTAGTTGAAGGACTTGGAATACTTTTGTTGTTCAAACCATTCCTTGGTGAAAAGAAGAAAACACACTCAGATCAGTTACATTGATAGCCATCAACTTTTGATTTTTGAGTCATGCTTTATCACTGTCATTAAGTGCATTATTAGATATTTGTCATCATATAAAGTGATTCTAAAAGGAAAATGTTAATATTATACACATATTAATGATTTAAATATTTTAAAAGAGATTAAAGATTATTCTATTCTAAAAAGGAAAATATTAATATGACACACATATTAATGACTCAAATGGAGAAATTTAGATTTGGAATTTGTATTTTTAACATTTTGAAAGTTCAAATATTATTTTTTTTCAATATAAAATTTCTACTTTTGGTATTCTTAACATATTCTTAACATGTACCTTTAAGACACATGTTAACATGATTCATTATAAAACTTAACTTTCTATTAGTTTTTTTATAATCATATTACAATCACCAATTACCTATTTATAGTATATGAGAAAACATATTATAATAAATTAATCAATAATTAATCATAATAGATCAACCTATATCATTCTAAAAATTAGTGAATCGTCTTCTAAAATATCTAATGAAATTTAGGTTTAATATATAACATATATTGTTCATAGCATCAACCAATTTTGCAAAAACACCACTAGTCCTCAAGGTGAAAGTTGAAATTCAAATCTTAAAAAATAGCATTGAGTGATCCAATCTACAACCATATCCACGTAACTTTTTCCTTCACATAAACACTTTTACATCACTTGGGCCTGATGTTAAACATATTTAGCTCATACGAGATAGAATCATAATTCGAATCTTAGTTAACAGGGTCACATTCCTATGAGAACAACATAATTAAAAAAAATCAAAGATTTTGTTTTCTAAACTTTTATTTCAAATGAAAAGTCTGGTAAATAAGTAACCATTGTTTTAAAAAGTACCCTCTCCAAAATGAAATATAAATAAAAATTGTATTAAAAAAATTAATATATTCGATTAAAATTTTAAATCAAATAGATCAATTTTTTAAATAATATTTTTGTTTATATTTTATTCTAAAATGATATATATACTTTGATTGCAAAAGAATTTGTAATTCTTTTTAATGTTCTCAAAAGCACATTTTCTAAATTTTATATTGCAATTATCACAATCAATATTTTTTCCTCACAGATATACATCTCAAAACATGTTACTTGACCTGTTCAGGGTGACTCTAATTGGTTGCAGGTTTGGGCAAAAAACCTTATTTTAATTAGAACTAAAAAGATATTATCCAAGTCCAGCCTTAAGTGGATTGCCGATTAAACATGTAATCCACACATTTTTTTATATTATTTTAAAAAAAATGTGTTTACAATTTTTTTAATTTGAAAATTTTCTTTCATGCCTATTTTTTTATTTAATTTTTTTAATGATATACTATAAATACATACTCAATTTGAATGAGTGTAAATTATAAACTAATATCTAACTCAATTTGAATGAGTGCTACTCTTAGGTCATGAGTAGATAAATGGATTGGATCTCTTTTGTGTCAACTTTTCTTTTTGATATGCGACTCAATTTTATTATTTTTAAACTGATTTTGTAGGTTGCAGACTAATCGGTACCCATACGGACTAATTCCGAACAAACAACAAGTTGATTTGGATCAAACTAAAAAGTTCAGAAAAATTTGAGTTTGAATTATTAAATCCAAATCACATGTTTTATTGGCTGAATAGACTAACCTATATGAATTAGTCCGTTTTAACAGCTCTACTCATAGATCACCTCATTCTCATAAATAAAAGACCTGAATTAATGATAAACCATTAAACTCTTTTGTTAATAAGTAAGGCAGAAATAAGCCAAAGAGAAATATTTAGAATCACCTGACAGATAGAGGTGGTTTGAATAAATTTATGTGACAAGCAATGTATTTTTCTCTCTCAACATTTTAGGGCATTTACTTTGTCCTACTTTTATTTTTCAAAATTTATCTAAAACTTATTTGTTAATAAAAATGTAATAGAATTTTGAATGAAATAATTGTGTATATTTTTAAAAACAATAAAAAATGTTAAAATTTATTTTTATTGATTTTGAAAATAAATCTTTACTTATTTTTTAACTATTATTTCATTTTTTTTTTCATGATAAGTTTTCACTCTAAGAATCTCTAATCAAATTAAAATAAATATATATTTAAAAAATATAAAATATAAAATATTTTCACAAAATAATTAAAACCATTTTTTAAAACAAACAAAATAAATGCAACTAAAAAATCCCCAATCCTAAAAATTGATGACTACTAGTAACAATTTCTACTCCACGATATAATTTTGGCTAAATAGCATATGCGGTCCTTTAATTTAATTTCAATTAACACTTTAGTCATTTATCTTTTTTTTTTTTTAGATTTGGTCATTCATTTTAATTTTAAGTGACAATTTGATCTTTTATGTTTTAAAATGTCAACAATGTTTTCCTCTTTTTTTAAAAAAAAATTGATAAAAAATTTTAAACAAAATCCATAAAATTAATTATCATATTTATTAAAAAAATATTAATTTTAAAAGGATTTTTTATATTTCTATTTTTTTTCCATGAACGAAATAATATATATCACAAAAAGAAATATACACAACTGTGAGATTTCAAATTTAAATCAGAATACAAAGTTAGAATCTAATGACGTGGAATTTATCTATTTCTTTGTGTCATCACAATGAAAAAGCTTGAAAAATGTAAAAACAACTGCAAATCAATAGTTCACAAAAAGGAAGAACACACCGGAAAAATGTTTTACACGATGTACTAGTAAATTAAAATTAACAAGCAAAGTATAGTAAATTGAAATTAACAAGCAAAGTAAAGATTCTCTCTTCAGTCTCTCAATTTTATTCTTCGCTTGTGATCTAAATAAAGTTTCATCACATGGGATGTTGAAGCATCAGATTCTATGGTTATAAAATAGCCCCAATTGATGAGTGCTAATGAATATTTGGGAGCACAAACAAAATTAATCTAGCTATCTAGTAACATAATGAGTTACCCCATTTGAAAAAAAAAAAATCATTTTCACTATGACACCAAACAATTCAACCGAACAACTACAAACTTATTTAGAGCAATTCACATGGGAAGGTCAATGGGAAAAAGTGATTGTGATGTACTACAAATTTCCGGAAGAATTACACACAAATTATTTTGTAAAGTTAAAAGGCACAGCTTTACACGTAGCGATCGATTTAAACAAAGAATATGTCGTTAAAGAGCTTTTGAATGCTATTTTGACACACCATTACACTAATATTGATCCTAAGGGCCTTCAAAGGGTTGAGGCATTGGAAATAGAAAATGACAGAGGAGACACACCATTACACTATGCAGCATCAAGGGGGTTTGCTATAATGTGTAAGTGGATCATTGGATTCCATGAAGAGAGAATATATTTGTTGAGTAATAAAAATAAGATTGGAGAGACACCACTTTTTCAAGCCGTTGTTAATAACAAAAAACAAACATTTGCTTACCTTTCTCATAGTTTTAGAGAGAGATACACTTCGATAAATTATCATAATTCTAGAGATATAGAGACCATTTTGCCAGATTTTGTACGAGAAGATGGTGATAGTATTCTTCACGCTGCAATCCGGGGAGAATATTTTGGTAATTTTGAGTATTCTTCACGCTGCAATCCGGGGAGAATATATATAATGCTTATAGTGATTTGGGAGAGGAATACAGAGATAAGTAATAAGGAAGTCATGAGTTTAACTGTTTGTAACATTTAAGAACTAACCTATACCATTAAAAAAAACTTATATATATATTATGAATGTTAACTACTCTTTAACTAACCCAAAATTTAATTTAATGTGAAATAAGAGTATAAAAAATTTAACTTATGGTATAGTAGTCTCTTTTTCCATATTAGGGATAGTTGCTCTATTTTATTTTGTCCTTATTTTAGTATTGTTTAGAGCTTATTTGTATTTGGTTTCTTTGTGTTCAACTAAAAAAAACAAACAATTTACTCTCTAACTCACACTCTACGCCATATATTTATGCTATAATTGGCTACATATATGTTTTGGAACAGGTTTGGCTGTGATAATAGTACGAGACTATGATTTCCTGATCAAACATTACAACTTCGAAGGATCTACTCCTCTCAAAGTCCTTGCCACTAGACCTTCAGCCTTTAAAAGTGCAAGCAACTTTTCATGGTATAAGCGAATCCTATACCACTGTAAGTAACCTCATTATATAATTAAAGATATTTTTAGTCTCAATAAAATTCATGATTTTTTAAATCTAGTTCTTGCAAAAATATTTATCTATTTTAATCTATATTTTATTTTTATAGAGACTAAAAGCACTCAATTTTTATAAAAATTAAAATAGAAACTAAAATTGATTAAAATTTATGTATGGAATAAACTTAAAAGACATGTATTTTATAGATACAAAAAGTATATTTAATTTTATAATTAAAATAACTATATATGTGTTTTGAATCTTCGTGTTTGTTGCTAATTAAGGCATTGCTAAGGAACAACTGAATGCTACTGACAGAAAAATGAACTTTTATTTGAGAGAGATTATTGATAATCAAAATTCTAATAAGATGAAGCTTCCAAATAATGATGTGTATAATTTCATTTATACATGGCTAGATCGCTCTGGTATGTCATATGAAATCTCACTTCAAAGATAAAACATTATATATATTATTATCGGTTCTCCAAAAGGAATATTATAACATAAGCATGTCAAAAGAAGGAATTAACTTATGCCATAAGCTTTATGGCCTTTTTTTAATCTTAATTAGGTGTTTGAGATTTGATCTGTTGTTAAATTAGGCATGTTGCATAGTCATTTGATTTAATTAAATTTTTTAATCTTTAAATTCAATGACTCTGCATTAGTATACTTCAACTGTGATTGAGGATTCAAATAATTGAATCTGCATGTATTATAGTTGTAATTTACTAACTTAATTTTTCAATAAATATGGGATTGCATTACTAATTAATGCTTAAAATATTTTTAGGGTAATAATTTAATAAACATATTTATAAAATCTTTTGTCAGAAGAAAATATTGAAGAACAGATGGAACAATTCAACCCAGAAAATCTAGAGATGAAACAATTCGACGTACAAAATCCATCAAATGACAATCGTGATAGAGTTTTGCCATTAAATTATGAAACCGTTCAACCATTTTTTAAGTGTGCATATGATCATATTCTTGGCTTTTCAAAGAAAAAAAAACAGTCTGACGCTGAAAATCCATCAAGTGCATTTGATCATAGTCTTGGCTTTTCAAAGAAGAAAAAACAGTCCAACGCTGAAAATCCATCAAATGAATCAAAGAAACATCAAGTTGGATTTTGGCCATCAAATTATGAAACCTTTCAACAATTTGTTAAGTTTGGATATGTTCATATTCTTGGCCTTTCAGGAGTAGGTATGTACATATATGTTTTCTATATGGTGGCTACTTTTGTATAATTGTTATCTCTATCACATTATTTTTTATTGGCATTGTTAATTTTTGTATCACATGCATCAAGTCAAATCATATTATGATGTCCCTTTTGTGAAATTAATTTATACAAATATCTACAAGGGTTTAATTTAATGAGTTAAAAACACACTACTTGTGATACTGAGTCATTAAATATTTATTAATTGAATAATAATTTAACAAGATTATTAAATAATTATTAATTGGTCCTGATTATTAATGTTCCTTTTTTAAGGGGTAAAAGATGTGAAAACTGCAAAGAAGCATGAAAGGAGTAGTCAATTATTGAAGGTATTAATGAAAACACTTTATAAATCATTCACAGGAAGTGGTGGTAGACCAACTGAAAGTGAAATTGATCCTGACATCTACAACATTTCATTTCGACCGAAACAAGATGGAATTACAAAAAGAATGCAATCCTTTAAAAAACAAGGAACAACATCTGAAAATGAAATTGATATAGAAGATACACCCTTTTTGATAGCAGCTAGAAATGGAATACTTGAAATAGTGAATGAAATTTTAAATAAAATACCAAGTGCTATACATAACATAAACTCAAAGAAAGAAAATGCGTTGCATGTTGCAGTGAAGTATAGGCATCCAGTTGTTGTTCATACTTTGAGAAAGCATTCAGAGCCAGAAGTTTGGAAGAATATGGTACTAGCAGTTGATAGATATGAGAATACTATATTGCATTTGGCTGCTGATGTATTAGAGGATGATCGCCCTTTGCAGGTTTCTGGTTCAGCCTTGCAAATGATGTGGGATATTAAATGGTTTCAGGTACATACAATTACAATCATATGTCTTATATTTGTTAGAGCACCCCTCGTCCAAAAGAACTAATGTTAAAACATAAAAGAATGTTAAAACATAAAAGAAAGAACGTATAGTCTTTGATGACAAAAATTTAATCAATTATGCTTACATATCATACTGCAACATAATTACAATACATTTCTATTAAGATAAATATTTTTTATGGTGTCAATCAATAAGGCATATTAATAATATCCTTAAAAACTATAATTTTAATCATAACTACTTCTAATCATACATATTATTGACTGTAATTTGTTGACAAAGTAAAATTTTAGATGAACTTATAAGCACTATTTGGTAATAGTAAAATGGTAACAAACTTGTTTTGAGAAATTTCCTTGAAGCAAAAGCTATAGTAAATTTATTTTTCTCTTCCAAGTGAAAATGTTTATATATGTTGATTCATTTGCTCTTTTTGTTTTTTTTTTCTTCCTTGATCAGTATATCCAAAGCCTTGTGCCACAACATTTCTATTTCATAAGCAACAACGTCGCTTTCCAAACACCATGCGAAAGAAGCAATGACAGCCAAACACCACGCAACCAAACAGCAGACGAAATCTTCAGAAGCAAACACGAAAATCTTATAAGTAGAAGCAGCGGGTGGCTACAAGACACATCCGAATCATGCTCCCTCGTGGCAGCGCTCATTGCTGGTGTTTCCTTTGCCACAGCGAGTTCTGTCCCTGGCGGAACAACAGATGAAGGCACACCAACACTAGAAGGCAAACCTGCATTCAATATATTCACCATTTCTTCGTTATTCGGAAACAAGCCAAAGATTTTCGAAGAGATTTGCCGCTGAAACTTCTTTTCGGATTAACCTCTCTTTTCGTGGCGATTGCTTCGATGTTTGTTTCGTTCTGCACTGGACATTTTTTTCTGCTTAATCATAAATATAAATCGGTGATGTTTCCACTTTACGGAGCTACTTGTTTACCTGTGACTTTCTATGCTGTTGCACAATTTCCTCTCTACTTTGATCTTCTTACAGGTATTTTAACTAAGGTTCCAATGACAACTGTTCAAGGTGACAAATTATAAATGTTTTTTCATTCAAATATGGAGTTGGATATATTAATATGCATGTAATACTTAAAGCTTTTTAGACAATGTAATAGGTTTGAGCTTTAGTTGGTTTGAGACAATGTAATATATTAATATGCAGTAGTTGGTTTGTTTAATGAGACAATGTAACAGGTTTGAGCTTTTGTAATGTAATCACATTATATATGAGTTTTGGAAAAAAAATTCTATTCGGTTCTTGTTGTTTCTAGTTTTAATTATAGCTTTCTTGCTAAATTTGTGTTTAAGTTGAGAAAAATTCACATTCTTAATCCATTGGAGTAATAGACCAAACAAAATGACTCAATTTTTAAAATCTTACTTAACCTAAAAACCTAAAAACATTTACAAACGTCACCTCCTCATATTAATCTCAAGTTAAATAGCTAAATAAACACCTACATTTTGGTGTTAAAAAAAATATCAGTATGATGTTTATTTAAGTACCTTCTAAATTTTCATTTTTTACGGTCAAATTTAATTAAAAATAAATAGAAATAAATAATTTTTTTCGTCTATTCTTAACATTTCATTAATAATAATATCTTCAATATAAGGAGAAATTTCAATAAAGATGTTTTGACTAGTTAAAGATGTGAATATCTCTCCAAGAGCATGAATTATCCCGTTGATTTTGCCTTCAAATAAACTCTACATTTGAGTTTTGAAAGATGAAATACAAAATAAAACGACAATTAGATATAATGGCACCAATCTGGTTCTTTTAACTTTGGATACAGTATTAAGAAGTAATAAATTTAGGAATATTTAGTCTTTTATACCCTTCATTCATTAAGTAAAAATAAATTTAATTTAATACATGCTTTTGGATTTTAAAGGGTACAAAAGAAAATAATATCTTGATTTTCTAAAAGAACCAAAACTTTGGAACAAAAATCAAATGCTTAAAGGACCAAAGATCGAAGATGGAGGGAGTATAAATTTGGGGTCCAATTTGAAGTTGACTTATTCTATTTGAAGCTCTTAAACCCATTGAAAAGCACAAATAAATCCATAAACTTCACTTACCAAAGTTTTTGTTAAAAACAAAATTACCACTATTGTCACGAATGCACATTCCGATTCCAACTCTATTTTACAAGGACAAAAAAGAGGCATTAACAATGCATTTGTATCTGCTCTATCGTTGATTTTTTCCATACATTTGCCCCTACATGCAACACAAGAGCAATTTGGGCTTTTTGAACTTGATGTAGCTAGTCATAAAGTTTTGATGTGAGGCATAAATTTATTATTAATTGATTCGACTAAATTGATTAATTATCTTTAATTTTAATTATTAACTAGATTATGGTCCGCGCGTTGCGCGGATATTAATTAATTTTATAAGTTTTGTAAGTAATATTTTATGTATTATAAATATAATTATCTTATAATATTATTTTATTAATTTGTAATAATTGAATATGATTAGAAAAATTAAAATAATAGAAAATTATGTTTATCACAATCATCTAATTAAATTTTTAAAATATTTTTTAAAATTCGTATGATAATTTATTATATAGGATAATTGTTTGACTCATTGTAATGTGATTGTTAATTTACTTTTCAACATATAATGGTACTTGTATTTATTTGATAAAATAAAATGTAAAATACAAACCCAAAAATAAGATGTAAAAATTTAAAAATATGATTGACTATTTAATATTTTTTATTTTTAAAAAATATTAATATTGAATTATATTGTAGCATAGTTTAAATTTATTTGTTTTATGAGTATGATATTTTAATTATGAGCGTGAGAAGTTGTTGTAAAAAAAATTATTGAATATATTTTATCTAGAGTTTGTAAAAAAA